>QOVD01000136.1:0-89025 GCA_003521225.1 Tuber microsphaerosporum | reverse complement strand
GAAGAAGGTAGTGTCGTCGCCCTCCTAGGCAACGAGGCCATCACAGGAGAGGAGAGGGAGAGGGTGGGGTTGACGATGATTTCTCATGGTGTTGAGATTTCAATCGCCGGAGGTGTAGAGGAGATCGTTCGTGCTTGGTTGGGGCGCAGGTTGTGCCTCCATTTATAAATCTTCTTCGTCTTGGGGAGGAGGGGGGGGCATATCCAGGTCGGTACCTGGTAAGAGGCCAAATTGTGAACGTTCCAGGTCTCCAGTGAAGAGGATCCTTTGAGGCATAGGGGCGGCTAGCATTGGGTTGGCTGCTGATTGGGACCAGGTGGGCTGTCTTACCGTTTCCGGCAATTCATGTTGAGAGGGGCTAGGAGCCATGGGGGTTGATGGGAACCCTGGGGCGGTGTTGGGGGAAGCCTCTGGGGCATCAGGGATGACTTGGTCGGCCGGGGGGCGGAG
Organism: Tuber microsphaerosporum; assembly: GCA_003521225.1. Lineage (NCBI taxonomy): Eukaryota > Fungi > Ascomycota > Pezizomycetes > Pezizales > Tuberaceae > Tuber > Tuber microsphaerosporum. The sequence continues at coordinate 88,575 of QOVD01000136.1, read as the reverse complement.
AGAGGCGACAATTTCCTTTCAAACAGGGCAGTTGCTGTCGGTTGCTGCATGTTATCCTTGGCAATTCGAGCAGGTAGGGGGGGTGGCGATGCAGCAGTCTATCACTGGCTTAGTATTTCCTTCATTGGGGCATGTAGTATTAGTGCATCTATGCTCAGAACAGGGGTGTGGCAAGGCACAGATGGGGCATGTGTCTGTGTCTTTCTTGCATAGGGGCATGGAATGGCCAAAACACCAGCAATTTTTGCATTGGGTAAGCTTTGAGGCAGAGTAGGCTGGGGCTACAGGTTGAGCCCTTGAGAATATGCGAATAGATTCTCCAAATTTCTTGGCATCAGTGGGAGTGACGGTAACTACTATTGTAGTGGTTTTCTTTCCGGGTCGTTTCTCCGGGTCAGGTTGCAGGAGCTGGGCCCCGTGGATTGGGGTATCGATTGAGTTAGTAATGGATTCTAGCAGATATGGAAACAGCTCTGCCGGGTCTTCCGGCAGGGCTGCCAGTGGCACGTTGTGGATTAGCAGGTCGATGTTAGTAGGTGCGCATCTAAACGGTTGGTAGGGGTTGAGGGCCATTGGGAAGCTCTGGTTGAGCTTTCTTGTCATAGCTTTAAAGAATGGTGCGTATGCTGTAGAGGGAGTGAAGGGGTTGGCTGTAAGGGTTACTGCCCCATTGCGATTGACTGTTGCTGTGAATGAGAGGGGGAGGGTGCACCCTGCTTGTTTGAGAACACCAGTCATAATATCTGGCAGTGTAGCAGCCATGCGGAACGAATCTTCTGGTTGGGACGGGGAGAGGCGGGGGGCAAAGAAGCGTCTTTGGGCTGCTGGTAGTGTGGGGGGAGATCTGGGCAACACAGGGCGCACGGTCGATGCCACCTGCTCTGCGGAGGCTGGCTTCTTACCTTTCCTTCCTTTGGTAGCCACTTGGGCCCATGACCTGGCAGAAGAGGGCTCAGTATCAGTCAGGACTTTAAATCCAGGGGGTGGTCCTGGGAGGAACTGTGTGAGTGGCGGGTAACGGTTTGGAAGCGAGTCGGCTTCGGCTGAATTTGGGTAACGGGAGGCATGGAGAATTACGGCAACGACTGAGTGTGGGAACCTAGCTGCATATGACTCTGGGTTGCCATACCACTTCCCCTCGAAGCAGATGGGGTGGTCCACTGCATCAACGGTGGACTGGGTGGATTGAGCGGGGGGGTTCTTTTTTCCTTGTTTTTGTTTAGATAGTGCCGGTGTAGTGGAGGGCTGAGGTTGGGTAGCTGGAGGTGGAGGAGGGGCAGATCTGGCCGCAGTGAGGGCAGAGACTCTTGAAGCGAGGTCTTTAATTTGAGCATCGATTTGTAGGTTCGAGTGGGGGGACGCTGAGGACAGCCTATTTTCGATTGCTGCAATCTGTGAGCTGATGGAGTCGAGACCCTGGGGCCCAGTGATCAGGTCAAACTAAGCTGCCATTGTGGTGAGAGATGCATTCATGTCATTGATTTTGTTGACAAGGTGAGTGATAAGTGGAGCCATAGCCGATTCCGCTGAGGTAAAGCTGGCAGTCTCAGGGGGGTAAAGGGAGGGATGGCTGGTAGGGCTGAGGTGGCATTGTTTGGCTGCATCGGCTAGGAGGTGTACAATGGCGGCGTCTTCAGTTGTTGGGAGAGAAGGGGCCGGGGACAGGGTTGGTGCTCGGGAGCTGGAGTGAGGGTGAGATCTGCGCCCCTGCCGCGAGGAGATGGAGCGGTGAGGGCCAGCAGTGCTGGGAGGAGTTTCCTGGGTGGACTGGGGGTGGATGCCTTCCATGTTTGGGGGTGTAGAAAGAAGCAGGCTGGTCTTATGGCTGGCAGCCTGGTTCTCTGAGGCAGATGAGGTTTTTCAGAAAGTGGGAATTCCTGGTTATACTGTAGGAATAGATTGTGTTGGCCAAGGATAATGTGATATGTGACGTGGTAGTATGGGGTGTGTGAGGTGGCTCCGCCTAAAACCACAGCTATTCCGGAAATGTGACAGGTCACAAAGTGGAGGGAGTGTGGAGTAGGTGACTGGGAGCTTGATTTGGTAGTGGCCAAACGGTTGAACTACTTGTATTGTAACAGGTACAGTCCGCTGCCACTGGACTACTTGTAGCAGCACGATGGAAATGTCTTGTCGCAATTCTCCCTAGAGAACTCTTATTAACTTACCGTATCTAATGAGTCCTGGCATGGCGTGGGCCGTGACGGGGAATAAGATCGCCTAGACCTTATTACTCACGAGCGGAGACCGTGTCTAGGAATTGGCGATCTTGCGCCTCCAGTCACCATAAGTACTCGGGGGGTCAGTAAAAATCGGAAAACTATTCCTGCCGATCCCATTCAAATCCCTACGGAGACAAGGGTTATGTTTTCTGATGTTTAATGACCCCACCAGTACTGCACAAACTCCCAGGGCGACCCGAAGCTTGGAAAGTCTTGGGGATACTTTCGGCTCGGCCAAGCACCCACCCCAGGGTTTACCGCCGTGAGAAGGCTGGACTTGGCAAAATAGGGGAGCGACGCTGCTCCAACAATCTCTGATATGTTCAAGCATTTGCATAGAAATAGTACCGGTATCAGAAATTTCTCCTTTTTGTCGAAAAGTGGAAGGAGAAGCGAACTAGAGTGGGTAGCCATGGCGAATGTCTTGGGTCTCGTGCCTGGTTCAGGATCCAGATGGTTCCCACTGGCATACGGTAAGGTTGAGCAGGGTGGGAAGATTGCCTTGAAAAGGGCTTCCGATGGGATGTTTGGGATATAATTAGGCATATTACCGAGCCAGTCGTTGTGGGAGCTCGGGTTAAGGGAGGCTGCATGGTTGTGCAAATGCAGATCACTACGGTTGGCTGATGGGGTGGGAGTGGTGTGTTTACTGTGATTTTTCAACGCTGGGGTGTTATGTGGTACAAAAGCACTATGCCAAGAGCTACGGTATAGTGTTTGCAGGCGCAAGCGTCACACGAGGATAGAGTAGTATGGTATTAGGCCTTGCAGTTTTCGATTTCTTGAGTACCATTTGGATCCCGTTGGAAATACTGTGAGACTTCGGACGAGAGGATCGGGCCCATCCAGTCAGGTATCCCAAAAAGCGACATCCAATTGCATAGTGACTGGGTTTGTTCCTTTCCTACCCATATCAAACCCACATCATAAGGTAAGTGATACCTTCGCTCCTCAGCTGGAAGGCTAGATCCATAAGGAAGTACTATAAAGGCTTAAATACGGGATCCTGCCTCCCAATTTCTCTTCCCTTCCTCTTCATCACCATCTCACCTTTCCTTCTTCCTCTGGTGTGCCTCCTGTCGTTACGATTAATCATGAATACACGGGCTCTCTTCCTCCTCGCCCTCGCTGGATTCACTGGTGGGGCCCTCTCCCAAATAATAGACGACTTCAAAAGCCCCGACACCAACGCTCAGGGAAACTGGCATGGCTGTGACGAGGGCACCGGGATCACATGTACGTGGGGCGACGGTAGTCTAAGTATCACATCATCGGATACCGACTACTCCTTCTACAGTCAATTCACCAATGGTTGCCAGGACGTCACATCCTGGGAGAGCCAGTACGTGCATGTCAAGTTCTCCGGGAGCCCAAATTTCTCCATTGCCCTGCAGCAGAACAACCCCGGATGCAATACGGCAATAGCACCCTACCCGGAGACTTGGGATATCGTGTACGCTGCGGATTACTCTGACGGGTCGGACATCTACATCCCCGTTTCTCACTTTAACATTAACAAGAGCCGGGCAGTGGGCCTTGCGTTTAAGGCCTTTAGGGATGTTGGTGTCGAGACTAAGTTTTCGCTCATTGAGATTGTAACTGGACTTCCTGGAGGCCGTAGTGTGCCGGAGAAGAAGCCTACTGGCCCGCTGTATTTTGCTTGTACTAGACCGAACAGTATTGCTTTCGGTATCGACGATGGGGTTCCAGAGCTCGCGGATAGGATGATGCAGATTATTGATGAGGCGAATATCAAGGTTACCTTCTTTACTGTCGGTAACGCTTTGGACAATCCTGCAGAGCCCTTCACAAAACTTTATCAAGACGCTGTTAAAAAGGGTCATCAAGTCTGTCCCCCCCCTCCCCCCCCTTCCTCTTCCGCTTCTAGAACAAGATACTTACATCCATCGGCCACCCAGGTCGCTCTGCACTCCTACACCCACCCCAAAATCGAAGGCCTTTCGACCGTCAGCGCAATCGACGACGAATTCAAAAAAAGCCGAGAATCCACTCTCCGTAACCTGGGTGTTGATTCAAAGTACTCCCCCCCCTCCTTCCTGACTTCCTCTGCTCCCTCCACATCACTAACCTTGCTATGGCATAATAGATACTTCCGTGCCCCTTACGGCACCGACGGAGCCCTCACCCGCCAACGTTTACTAGCCAACGTCCCAGGGGCAAAGGTCATCAACTGGTCCGTTGACATTCAAGACTGGGTCTACCTTGACGACGACCCAAACAATGGGCAAACTGCGGCCGTCGAGCGGGACCTCGCCAAGGGTGGGAACCTATTCGTTGCGCACTACCTGTACAACTCTACCGTGAACCAATTCAAGGGATTCATTGACCGGGCTAAGGCAACTGGGAAGACTATCATGAGGATTGATCAATGTTCGTCCCCCTCTCCCCTCTTGAAGCTCTCGCTAGAGGAGTGCTAATGAGTTGAATAGGTCTCGAAGACCCCGAAGCTCCCCCGCTATAAATGCATGGGGAAGCCAAAAAGCAAATAGACGAAGGGCAAAAAAAGAAAAATTAAAAACTTAAAAAATAGAAAACAAAGTCCTAGTTTAAAGCGATTAGCAAAAATGACCGGGTTTGAGCTGGGTTGGGCACGAGATGGTATTGGCACAGAAGTGGGAGGATTTAATGTTAATCCGCCAACAATGGCTTTTCCTTTTCCTTTGTTTACTCCTGTTTTTGTCCCCATTGGCTTGTGGTTTAATGAAGGAAATTAAGTTAAGGTGTTTCTCCGAGAAAATTCTGCCGGTACGTGATACCGAAATGGGTTTCGTACGTGATTGGTTATCGGGAGAAAAGGAGGTTGAGACACAGCCCACCAATCAACTGCTCCATGATCTCAGCGATACTGTTGTGCTACAAACGAAGTTGGTGGTACCTTGCCGGTACTTGGTAAGGTACGAATGGAATAGTTAAGCGGACAGAGGTATGGCGGGACCTATTAGTCTTCCTTCCAATCAGAACCTCCGGATGAACCTATTATACTGGTATCATACCTCAACTGGCGAATCTAGAAGTAAACGAGCGAAAAAAATATAAAAATATAAATACATAAATAAAAATACCTCCCTCCCCCCAATTCCCATCTCCATTCTCACGCTCTTCCTTTTCTCCGCAGAAATTGCTCATCAGCACCCATCCCCTCCTCACTCGCAACAGGTGATTACCGTAAACCATCAAATAGTAATCTTTTCGCTCATTCATTCCAACTGATCGCCTACACTACCGTTTGAAGGGTCTCCGTAACCAAACTAGCACATTGGTTAAGAAAACTTTCCGAAGGGTAGTGTAACGTAAGGCACCGGAGGAGGGATGGATGGACGGGTGGGAGCTTAATATACCATACATACAGCCAGCTCAAAACTCCAATTAGAGAACTTGATATGATATATATAAAAAGCCGCCTTAGGTGGGTTAGTCCTGTACGGAGCACATACTATTCCTTGAGCGGAAGCAATAGCGGGAATACCAGTAGTCTTTCTACCACCTTACCCTACATTAGGATACAGCAGAAGGCCTACTTCCACAGAGGAGCTTTCAAGGCCAAAGCTAAGTCCTAATACTTATATGGCTGTATATCCTCGGGGGCGCACCATTCCTACTGCACTGTGCTGTACCGTGGGGTAAAGTAATCCGAGAAAAGGTATTCTGCTACGATAATTCTTATGTTACTGCCTACTTTCATTATCAGATAATTAACGGATGACGAAGTCTACCTGTACGCACCGTACTAGTATTTGAATGGGTGCCATACAAGCTAAGCGCTAACAGCTCCTAGCAGTCAATAACACCGGACGCAGCGGTCTGGCGCGTTACCTTGATTTCTTTATTGATGCACTGTACTGTGCTAGAGGCAGACAGCTTGATGGAGTATTGTACAATGCTACCTAACCCGCAATTCCCCGATAAGTTGTTGGGGTGATATGGCACTGCACTACCGGTACCGATAGACTGGGATCCTGAACTTCTGCTGCAGGGCTTACTTCTACAAGTACGAACAAGAACGTCCCTCCTCTCTTCCTCCTCTCACTATATTAAGTATCGCAACTCTTACCCTCGCCAATATATCATACCTTGGAATCTCACTCGCAACACCATCTCAATCATCAAACTATATCGTGACATTCTTATCATGGCTAGCTAACTAAACTGGTCGGTAACATACATGTCCTCATAACACAAAGGAAAGTTAAGGATATATCCTCCCCCAGCTCCCCCAGCTCCTGTTCCTTCCACTCTCAAAGGAACGTTAAGAAAAAAAATAAAAATAAAGAAAATAAAAAAAACCAATGGAAGAAGAACATAAAGGCATTAAAGCATGACTCCGGCATTGCACTCGTAAGAGCGATAGAAGAGGAGAGAAGTGAAGCAAGGTGAAGCGAAGTGAAGAAACAAAACCACCACATCCTTACCACCGCAAGAATCCAGAAGAATTACTGTATCTTATCTGGCCCAAATTCCGACTTCCTTAGCCTTAACTTCGCCCACCATGATATTCTCCACCCGAGCCCTAAGCATCCTCTGCTCCTTCAAGACTACCTCGCATTCCATCTTCCGCATCATCTCGACTTCTTCCAGCATTCCCCCCGCAAGCAGCACGTAGCCTTCCGCAACCCTTTGCACAGTAGTCTTAACTGCATCGTCATCTCCCAACGTTCCAAATATTTCTCGAACGCCCTCGATACCCTTCACGGCAGATTGCAATTTCCTCTCAACGGTGTCACAATCGTATCGCCAATTCTCGCCAATCCCATCGACCCACTTTTCCCTACCGGTGGCAGAAGAATTGTACCCACTGATCCACTCGCCAAAGGTCGTGGATAGTTTGCGGAACTCACCGGTTTTTAGTGCGTCCGTGCGCTTGATGCCCTCAGAGAATGCCTGAACAAGTTCTTCCGGTGACTTTATTGTCTGGCGGCGCTTTGTTGGGATGGTAGACCCGGTGTTTACGACAAGGGCCAGAGAGTCGAGGTTTGCGCGGTTCTGTCTTTTAATGCTAGTTTCGCGGACGTCGTAGTGCCTGGCTGAGAGCTGCTCGAAGCGAGATTTTAGGGTTGTGGTTGCCGAGGCTATGAGTTCTTGATATACCTGGCCTGAGGAGGAGTGGAGGGTTAAGAGTTGGAGGAGTTGCGTTTGTTGGTGAATGGTTTGAGTGTCTAGCGGGGGTGGCGGGAGGATTCTTGACCGGGGGGATGGACCAGAGGGTGCGGGCTGAGGGTATTCCTGGTTGAAGGAGCTGAAGGGGGGGCGTTTGCTGTTACCAGCTGGTGGAGTGGTGTTATTCTTTGTTGCTGTTCCGGGGCGAGAGTTGCTGCTGGGTGTTATAGACGCGGTGGATACAGTAGACGCACTTCTTCTATGAGCTTTCGCTGGGGCTGCAGGGATGGAACCACTGGCTGGTCTGCGAGCTACGGATGCCGTTGCAGAACTGGTTGGCTCGGCCCCGAGTTTGAGTAGAGAGCTCGTACTGCTATTATACGTTGAGTTCGGCCGTAGCCTCCCAGCCTTCGCAGGTCCGTTTGGGGCAGCAGCAGCAGGAGGGTCAGCCTTCCCATTACTTGCAATACTAGATTTGTGCGTTCTCAAACTCATAGTCCTCCCCAATAGCCCCTTTGACTCAGCCGACTTTTTCTCCTTATCCTTGTCCTTCTCTGAGTCCCCTCCCTTCGAGGACCGGAACGTCATGGACATGGCCCTACCAAGCCGGCTAGACGACTCATCCCCCTTCTTTTTCTCTGGAGAATCGGGTTTATTGTGAGAGCGTAAACTCAACATCTTCCCAAGCCCCTTATGTTTCTTCGGTTCATCGGATTTCTTCGACTTGCCTTTGCTTCCAGAGCTCGAGTTGCTGATGTTGCTCCTCATGCTCATGGTTCTCCCACTAGGCACTGGGGGCGGAGGCATTCTTGAGCTATCCTCGGTCACTTCGGGAACGGGGCCCGCGGTCCAACTCCCACTCGCAGGGCTTAGCATGCTCACTGGTCGTGGAGGGCTAAGCCGAGGATTCCCAGAGGCCGAGGACGGCATCATCTTCGACTTTGACGAGGAACCCGGGCGAGATGTTGGCGGAGAGACTCTTCGGATGGTAGCTGTAGGGGGCGAGGAATTCCCGGGGTGTCTGGGCAGCCGCGATGGTGACGGGACTGGCAGAGGCATGTTGTGAGTATTCAATGGTGTTTATCATGAAAATTAATAGAAAGGAATAAGAAAAGTGAGGGGGGAAGGGGATAAATTATGAAGAGAAATAAAAGACCCACTTAACTGCCAGGCCACGAAGGGAAGGATGTTTGCGAAATTTAATCGAGGAGAGCAATTATTGTTGTGTGTTCTCTTGTTTGGCGGATGAGGCTCTGGCCGTTGTTCGGGCTACGGGTCTTGGCAACTGTTGCCAGCCCAACCAAGGGTAAGCGAGGGTCATTGAATCTCACTCGCTCACAGTTATTCCTGCATGTTGAAATTAGGCTTTACGATATGTACCTTCTGCGACTTAGAGTACGACAAAGCCGGTCATTCTCCCCTGGTATCGGTTTACTACTCTCCGAGTTTTACTAACCCTATCTTTTCCCTCATGTCTGGTATATAGCTTGGCCGTTGCGCCTTTTTTCGGTGCTACGGTCGCGCCTCGCTGTCCCTGATGGCCAAAATCCAAATAAAATCTAAGGAATCTGTCCGGGACAGCGAGTAATCAGGAACAATAAGTTAGGTGGTGGTGCAAAAACAATTTAGAATTTAGGGGATTTTATCCTGGACAACGGGGGATCCGGTAGAGGGAAATCCGGGATAGCGGGGTGCGGCAGTAATTTGCTGGAACCAAAGGGAAATTCCCCGAGATAGTGGCCCCTCTAACATAAGACACAACCTAGGGCCATGGGCAGGCGCTCTCGGATCCGCAACGGCCTTCATAGCTAGCCATACTAGTAATAGTTTGCAAGGGGAAAGAGGTGAAAATTCTGTATCGATATTAAGTAGGAAATTTGGGTTTACAAAACAAAACATTTTCCAAGCCAAGCCCAATTTCCCACACGGCTCCAACGAAACACAGCTCTGACCCAACTCATAATTTCACGACCTTTGCTATTCCTTAAGCAATCACTAGGAATTTTTTTTTCTGACAATGTTTATTGCCCAGTCATAGGCTGCTACGACGACACTGGGATGCAGTGCCAGAGGATCAATCCTGTAATATATGCCCCCAGTATCAGGGGGTGAATCATAGAGATCCTAGTAATCTGTGAGAAGAAAAATCTATGGCTAAAGGAGGGGAAGAAGGGGAGGAAGGGGGACGTGCCCTCTGGATCCAGCAATGGCTCCTGCGGCGATTGGAAAGAGAGAATTTCCCGCAGCGCCGAACGCAGAGCCGACTCCAATGGCCGTAACATGCAAATGGGGCGGCAAAAGTTTTGTCAGCATTCTTATGACCTGACTTTGTTAACTAATTCTTCGTGTGCCGTGATAACTAGGGTTCAAGTTACCATAGGGTACCATGGCCCAAGGAAGAAGCCTAGCAGACAAACACTTCGCATTGTTAATATCCCCTTTAAGTAAGGCGTGTAAGTAGAACCTACGCAACAGAAGATCCAACAAAGGTTGGGAGACGCCAGACCATGAACTCTAGCATTATCGCTAAGAGGACGAAGAATGATATGGGGCTTTTCCCTTGCCATTTGGAGGGAAGTGCATCAATAACCCATGTTAGGACGAAGCGACCAATCGTGAAGGAGAACCAAAACATTGAATTGATAAGACTAGAGTTGGAGGGAGACCCCCCACGATTGATGAGATAAACGACCTGCATAATTAGAGAGGAATCTAACTCTTCCAAGGCTGGATACTCACAATCCAACTAGCAATTGTCGCTTTTTATATAAGTTAACATGAGTATGCTTAGTTGAGTCAATGTGTGTATTCACCTTCAGTACCCCAATTGACCATGACGAGTAGCGCTAGAATCCAAGAAACCTTATTCTGTCAAGAACGATATCCTGGGGGTGTAGCGGGAGTAAAATACCTTGCTCCTCAAAATCTCCTTTGTATGGCTCACACCTGGCTTATGCGAGTGGCTGGTGTCTTGAGCATACTTCTTACCATCCTCATCCCAAAAGGAGATTGTGAATCCAATACCCCCAAGAATCGCGAGTGCAGACTTCTCCTAGTTAGCACTGGCTCATGACAGGGCCGTGGAGACTAACAGGAACATAATAAAATCGATAGTACGGGATTCCGTGCTGAATCATTCCGTTGGCAATCAATGGAGATATCGCACATCCGAGGCCAAAGCAACCCTGCAACATCCCTATGAGTCCGCTGGCATGGCGGAGGCTTCCGGCCCAAGAACAGCCGGCCGACTCGAGCAGTGCGACACCATATGCTGCCACACATACCATGACTGGAACGGCGGGCCATTGAGGATGTAGAGCTAAAACTAGATTTCCTAGTCCTAGAAATAGGGCCGCTATAGCGCCGGTACCGCGGCGCCCGAGTGACAAGTGGGTCAGGTTGACTGTAGTGGCCGCAATGATGGAACTAATGATGTCACCAATAAATATTAAGGAGACTGTAGTATGTGATAAACCGCGATCGATTTCATACTGTGAATTTCTAGTTTAGTTTTGAAGAAATCGTGAAGCGAACTACTTACCTGTGGGATTAGGACCTGCGGATTGTTTTAGCTTCATGTACTTGGGATGATTGACCAATTGATATGATCGAGAGAGATTGACTTACACCATAGGAGGAAAATAATAAGCCTCCAGAAAGGAATAGAGTGAAACATGAGCAGAGCCGGTATTTATTCACCGGAGGGCTGCTCCAACTCTCTTTGGTGAAAGCCCCTTGCCCGTCGGGGGTTTTCTCGTCGTCACAAGCACTTGAAGCCACATCGTCAAGTCTATAGGTCACTACTTCTTTGATCTCATTACTGAGGCTAGAAGAACGAGTTTGAGAGGCCATAGTCCTTTCCCCGCTTGGATAGTATCGCTGGGGGAATAGTTCCAATTTATCTTCAGGTAATTATTATAGAGCACCCCGGCGCCTCTTGCTCTGGCATATATACTTGCGGGAAATGCTGTTCGAGATTAATTACCAATATTTACTAAAGCTAGCTAGCTATAGTCAAGCAATTCGGGTCTCTTAGGAGTTGGGTCGTAGACATGTACATAGCTTTTCGGGCACCATCGCGCAGGGAAGGGCATGTTTCCGCGTTCATCCTCTCTTTAGGGGAGTCGTGAGTTTGGAGGTTTCTGCTGGCCGACGGGAGAATAAGAGCTCAAGGGACTTAAGGCCGGGGGTTACTGCTGGAGGGTGTGGTCATCGAATGTCTTCGTCGACCCTTGACGTCGGATTGTCAGCTTTGCTGCTGTTGGCATGGTGGTGACATCTGTTGTCGGAACAGGCATGTCACAGATTTTCCCCAGCCCCTACAAAAAGTTTGACCTACTTCTAAACCCCACTATTTCCATGAAAGCTTTAGATATTCCTATTTTCTCTCTATTAATGTGTAGAGGGTCATCCACTATACCACCTAATAGAGCCATAATTCTCATTGGAGTGGTGGTTGAAAATCCTTTGGCAATTGAAGATGGACGATATTTTTTTGGTAAAGTACTTCTGGTTACAGGCACCCCTTACCATACCTTGGAGGCGGTCATACCCGTAGAGGGTGGAATTAAAGGAACTAGGGGGATTGTTTTTGTTCTACTTGATTTAATATTGATGGGTTATCTAAGGTGCCGGTAGGTTAGTGATAGGTGGGAATGTTTCAGCGATGCTGTTTTGGCAAAAGAAAGGATCAGAACTCATATGGTGAGGGGCCTCTATCGCTGGTGAAGACGGACATTGAGGAAATTCTAACTAAGGCGGCCAGGTACCTTAAACTAGGTGACTTAACATTATGACCCGGCACCCATCCCCGATACGGGGGTAACTTTTATAAACTCATTCATCGAGCTTTCCAGTGCCGCAGTGAAGCCTGTACCTGCGTCCATCATGGATGCGCATCTGTGCGAAATAGTGCCAATAGATCGTAGTGGGAGAAACTAAGTACAGGGTAAGGAGGATTGTTTCTTCGAGGACTTCTGGGGAGTGCTGACAATCCCCCCTAGCATGGCACTTGGTAGAGGACCTTGCATCCCGTAAGACTCGCCTTTGTTTCCGTATTGGTACAGTAGCATTTTTCCGTATTTTTCATAACTAAAATAAGTGTAAAAACCAGTTGTATGGAACGTGTCGTGCATAGTACTGTACAAGTAGCTCTAACTACTGTTTAGTGACACTGTCTCCAACGCCTAGTTGCTTGTTGTAGGGCTAAACACCTTGTTGTCTTATAAATTTTATAACCAGGTCCTCATAATATTATCGTAATTATGATATATATCATGAATCCCGGAAATTCTGATTCACTTAACCAAAATGTGCCCTTCTCATTCTCTAATAGCCGAAGGAGAAAGATGTTTGGTTTTCTTTCGGTCAGTTTGAATCTGATCGGCTACTCTATCATTTAATCGAGCTATTATTTTATTTTATTTCTGATTGAAGTTAACAAGTTTTTAGGCTTTTGACTAGGATCTTCGAGCACCTCGAGGAGTCCGCATGTAGAAAGTCTGGCCATTAGGCCGCCCCGCGCTCTGATATCCGTCCCTGCTTACGTTTCGCACGATATAAGGGCCGACCATGCCATCTGCTCGTAATGCGTGGGCTGGATAAAACTTTTAATAAGGTTAAAGGAAAGACTTGCAGGGATACATGCCTTGCCGTGGGCAAGATATACAGCCTTCTCAATACCTGTGATTCTCCTAATAGTACACATGCGGCACCTATACTTGTAAAAAATGAACAAGAAAAGATAATAATACCTTTTTGACTTAGTAGGCTGTCGATCACCTACCACACAGGCCACAGACAGCTCGGTCGAATGCCAAAACCCACCGACAAAGGTCCTCAACGTACTCAATCCAGTTGCCTGGTAGACCTTGAAGTGAAGACTTTGCGGCAATATTGTACTTTCTTGGGCGGTTGACCTGAAGGGTTTGGCTGGGCGATAGACTAGATTCCTCTCTGCGATAGTCTGCAGCCTCAGATAAAAGGGAATGGAGAATGAGACACAGGATTTCGGATCTCTGATTGGAGCGTTTAGTGGCTTGGGCTAACCGATCTCCGTGTTTCTGGCTCCCTCTCCCAATTTCTTCCACTTGTTCTGGGCCGCGGGTACAGGAAAACAGTTGGGTGTATTTGTGCTGGGGTTAGGCAGTATGCAGATATTGTTTGTACCAGATGCTCGAACACAGGGATTAGAAAAATATGAGGTCAATCATCCGTGCGGATCTGCGGACACAACAAGATTATACCCTGATGTTTGGCCGGAGTCAGCAGGGAGACAAAGCTCGGGTTCAGGTACCGGTGATAGCAGCCCCTGATTACGCGAGCGCCATAGCAGGGATAGGTAGGCTTAGAGAATGAGGGGGGTACCGGTAGGTTCAAAGAGAAGAGGGGGCTGGCACGGTACTTAGTACGGTACTTGCTACTCGAGTACGGACAAGAGGTGCATGTCTTAGGTCATCGGTACCCGGAAACAAGGGTGTGTTTTGTATAGGATCCCAGGTATGCACAGACTTTTTACAATATCTTTAATACCCGTTTTCAAATATTTATGGCCTGGGACAAGTACTCAAGTACCAGTACCCTAACCCAAGAGTTAAATGGATGTATGGCCGATAATCTGTGCTTGCCTGTGGCAAGTATTAGTAGTTTGTGCAGTTTAGAAAACGAACCGTTTGATCCCAAAAACGCCTCATCATCCCGGAAATCTGAATAGATGTCCACCACGTGGTATTGGGTGATACTAATTGAGACACTTGCTTGAATGCCTTTGGAGATGCTGTATTTCGTTTCCTTCTGTCTTTACTACTATTTTCGCTTTCTGTCTGGGAGATCAAAAGAGGGGTAGGTGGTCGAGGGGTTTTTACCCCGAGTTATTTTGGGGTAATTAGGAGTGTGTTGGTCATTGTTAACCACCAAACACTTAGCCGCAACCCACTCCGCAAACACAGGTAGTCTCCCCACAGGAGGAGAGACCCCCTTCTAGCTTGAGAAGTGTCATGGGCTGTACAATCTTAGACTGCAGCCGTACGCACTGTGCAGTACAGCTAACTGGGGTAGGGTCTTCAAGGCCTCGAGGGAGTTGGAAACGGTTTGCTCCTTTTGTAGCTGGTCTGTGACCTTCAGGCTGGTAACACCTAGCCCCTGGCGGTGCGGAGGCCTAGCAGGAAGCGATTAAGTTAGAGGCATATGTTGATCCTGTTGTTGCTCTCTTCCTCGTCCCTTTCTTTATTCCTTCTATTCCGCCTGGCTTGCTAGGGATGCCTCGTTGCTGCTGGGAGTAGGGGATCTGCTGTAGAAGGAAGAACCAGTTTGATTAGATAGGCTATCAGATAATCAGGTGTTTCATTTTGATAAATTGTACAGTGCGGAAGGAGGAACGTAACGCATCATCCGCCAAATCAACAATATGCCATGGCACAGCACAACACAGCGTAAGCAAAAGTGTTACTTCTGGCTCTCTATGACGAACTCTCATTCATCTATTGCGCGAACTATCCGATCGGGACACAGGCTCTATGGGGCGGACAAACCGCCGCCTAGCCATTCTCCTCGCCGAGATCTCCGATATGGTATCGTACGTTCAAATTCAGACAAACGTTTCTGGAGCACCACGGGTAAGGAGGCCCTTGCAAGCATCTTCGGATTATAGCCATTAGAAGAATTGCTCCGCTCTCCGGCACGAGATCCAGATGGCGAATCTATAGGAAGCCGAGCTTTGAGGACATCACACAGTGGTGGTTTCGACCTCAATTGCAGGGGAGACGCCGAGTGCATGCTGCCTTGTATCTCCATCGTCTAGGGGGTAGTGGCTATGTGAAAATATTGCTCTGATGGAGACCTCATTTTGGGTGGTAGGAGTGGGTTGACTTCATTGATTCACGTGATTAAAGATGGATATATGGGGATGATTGAGGTGCTGCTAGAGCACCCTGATGCCAGTGTCAACTCTGGAAAACTGGTATGCTGGCAAGCGGGGCAGGTCGGGAGCAATATGGCGCTCAGGAGACTAGGAGGTTCAGAGTTTTCGGTACACGGGGGGTGCTACCGATCGCCTTGGAATTAAGTCTCTTATATCGTAGATCTGCGGACGGGAGTCTGGCGACACTCTGCACGCTTTTAATATACTGGTGCAATATCGGTTTGGTGAGGACCTCTGTAACGGGAGTGATTTGCTAAGAAAGTATTGTCTACTTGGATCACCACCCTTATGAGAATTATGGCTCTATTAGGTGATAAAGTGGATGACTCCATACATACCAATAGAGAGAAAATAGGAATATCTCAAGTCTTCTTCTTGGAGATCTTGGGGTTTAGAAGTAGGTCAAAGCTTTTGGAAGAGCAGGGGAATGCCTGGGACGTTTCAATTACTGTTAATTTCCTTTGTAAAAAGGCTAATAATAGATATTTGCCTGTAAAACCTCAGTGAGACTCTTGGCAAATCAACATACTATTACTAAGTCTAAGTGTTCTGGCCACTGAGGTCCCTCACTATAGTTGTTAGGTGGAGAAACGAGGGAATATTGTCGTCACTCTGAAGTAGCCTGATTATGATTATTCCATACAAGTATTATGGAAAATGGGGTGCGGGGGGGTGGCCGGTGGTGCTGAGAAGGTCTAAGATTTTGCTCAACGAAAATAAGACATTTTAAAAGAGCACCAATACTGGTAACACAGACATTCCATACTTGTTCATGACCAAACAAATCAAGCCCGCTCGCCTCAACTATATCCTGACTCTCGCAACTTCCATCTTCTACCAGGGAGCAATATCACCCGGTGATTAGGGTAGTTGAGCAGTAGACAAACATAATTCAATTTGCAATGGCCTCCATCGAGAAGTATTGATTTTGGTAGAGTGAGAGTTGCTCGGCGGCACATTGGCTACGCGGCTGTATCCACCAATGCTGGCACGTACCCATTCGCTGATACCTAAAAGCCTGCTAGTTTAAGCTGGTTAGTATTATAGTTTTATTAGAATAGGTAGGGCACTCACCTGAGTCGAAAGGTATATCAACAGAGAACGGGTGTCCAGGATGAAAAAAAACTCATCTCTGAGTGAAACCACAAATGGGACTATTGGCCTGAGGGTATCGCCGTGGGTATAGCCTTGGACCTCCTCGAACCCCCTGTTTGGCATTGGACTCTGTCGCCTTCGATAGGTAGGGTATTCCCAATTGTAGTTTCCAGTGCTTCGCGGGGAATATCCGTAGCCAGGACATCTTAACCCACCGGATCTATACAACCTCATGGATGTCGAATAATTCACCGCGATCTTTAGCCTTTTGCCGGCCCTTGCGGATGAGATAGGACTGCAGGTTGATCTCGGAGGAGGGGAACAGCCGAGTGAGAGTATTATAGTTCGAAGGCTTGAAATACGGGGTTTGCATGCTATTCACATGGCATGATGCGGTGGTGTTAATAGTTAGCATTGGGTCTGGGAATAGCCTTGACTGCTTGCTGGATGGGGTGTCTGAACCTGTTTGTCACCACAACTGTTGCTTGCTTGTTCGATTGTTTATTCAAAAGATTGAATGCTCTCCGGCGGGGTCGCGATATTGATTGCTGCTGCTTCGCGGTTGAAGAAGTATAGAAGTACTAGTATTACTTCTCAGCTAAGCGCGGGGGTGCTCCCCCTACATATTCTTACGCTACTTGCGCCAGCCCAGCCCAGTCTGTAGAACTTTCTTTGGTTAGTTCTATAGCTTCTCTGACCACCCAGAGAACAGCGTTTTCTCCAGCCACGGCACCAAGAGTTCAGCAGAGTTTTTTCCTTCACTGAAAATTAGCGCATCTCCCCTATTCGGCCGCAGAATTCGCATTAAATACACGTAATTTCGACCAACTAGACTAGAGTTGGACTGACTTTTTAGTTGGTGATGACGGCTCGATGGGTGGCTAGAGGTCGGACAAGTTCCTGGATGGCCTGGGGTATCGGTAGGGGAAGTTAGTGTGGAAGGTTGCGAGATGCATTACCAGTAGTTCGTGTTTAAAATGGGGAGGTGGATTGCGGAGCAAGGTTCGATTCTGTGGATCTGTCAACTGAACGGAAACACAAGTATAATACATCTATACGTTTCCGCTGTAGTGATGCCGTCAAGGATCATTTGAGGTACCCTTCCCCGCTTCCACGCTCTTGGCTCTAAATAGTGAGTATGAGGCTGACGCTAGACCTGGCTTTCCAACTGTTAACAGCTCCCGGAGACCGAGTGAGCGCCCGTGACCGAGGACTCTGTTGCAGGGAGGTTCTCTATTGTGGAGGATTTCGTCGTGTTTGACTGCGAGGTGGGTTTGTGGCCGCATTTGTACTTTTATTGGATTTTTTGCTAGCTAGTGAGAGCCGGATAGGTATTGCTAGGGTAAAATAAGAATGTTGAAGGCAAACTTTTGTGCGCACCCTGGTAGAATTTAGCACTGCGTAACGTCTCGTGTCATCGTTCCGCCGATCCTACAGTGCAGCGTTCCGCTCAGTGTGATAACTTGTGACCGTAACATCTTCCAGAATACTAAGTATTTTCCTAACTTCACTTCTCGGGTTCTACTTTCTAGCAACTAAAAACAGAATCTGTCCTTTTGCTTCTGAAATGGTATTAGTTTCTGGGAAGGGCTGTCATTCGCCCTACGCCTCTGGCGGGAGGTGGTGTTGGCTCCACACACATGAAGCTTCGGCCTCTCTTTCATTTTCTGCCTAAGGGGTCCCCTAACTCTGTAGCATAATAATGCATTAATTATAAGTTATATGGTTTGCCCCACTCCGCCGCCTTGTTAACCCATGTGACATAGAAGTAGCCTTATAATAGCAAAAGAATGGCAAAAACTCGGTGTAGTAAAAGGGAAAGCGAATGCGAAAGGATGTTATTTTGGAGTATGAGGCGATATCAGAACCTTTGGATACTCTCAAATCTCTTGTATATCATTCGCAGGCTCCTTCCAATTCTGCTGAATCTCATCCAGAAACGTCTTCCGATCCTGGAGGAGCTCAGCTGAAAGCTTCTCCTGGGGGTCCAAGATTCTTCTTTGTAGGCATTCTTCCCGTCTATTCTTGAGAATTATCTAAGAGCTGTAGAAGTATTAGCATAACGAAATTTAGGAAAGATTCCGGGGAAATTTCGCCATGGCATACTGCTCCCATACTGAACCCAATAAGCCATGGCAGCCATCCATTTGTTTCTGCCCTGGCCTATCCTGTCTCCTGTCTCAATCCCGCCGTGCCGTGCTTTGTCTCCACCCTGGGTCTGGTCGGCCCTGGGGTCACGACATGCTTATAACCTTCAGGTCTGCCTACACCCTGGTTATGGATTAACTTGACATGGTTTGTGTAGTGATTGAGCCCAAAGGCAGCAAACCCCTTCCAGTGTAGCGAAATCCTAAGTATAGGTATTAGGCATGGCCTTGTCACTCATGACACTTCTCTAGTTAATTTCACGGGCAACATGATGGATCTGCAGCTGAAGGATTGCCGTAGGACGGAGAGCTTTATTGATCGATGGACGAAACATGTTGAATGATATAGCTAGGTGATTGAGCAGATAGCAGAGAGCCACTGAGCCAGTAATTTCTCGTGAATGTAGCAAGTCAGTCTTCAATACTCTGGCCAGTGATGGGAATGGAATAACATTAAGCGGACTCAGGTTGTTTTCGCACTCTCAGTTGATCTAGACTCCACGAAGAGTGTGGGTTATTGTTTATTGCTGCTGCTGGGGTGATGCTCCCCTACTTATATACAAACCACAACCTCCCATTACGAGCTGTTTTGGTCCTATGCCACATCTTTGTATCAGCATTCCTCTAAGGGTGCTTGGCAGGGCTCAGTCCAGCACCGGTAACCTCGGAGTGGAACGATTACAAGAATACCTGCATTTTACCGTAAAAATTGGCCTGACCCCCCGCGATTGATAATCAGGCACCTGGCCTTCTTAACCAGAGATAAAAAGCCCTAGGAAGAAGTAGTAATTTGTACACAGCATAGAACTCATTTAAGATGAGCTCCCTAGGCTTCCTTAGCTAGCATTCATACCAATAGTTTTGTTAGCTAGCTCCTATGCCTGTTGTGATTTGACACCCCAATTTCAGTCATGCAATGTAAGCGCGGATTTAACTAGTTCCAAGGCGCTTGTACTAAAATGGCGAACCAAAAGCCTTGGTGATCCTGTTACTTCATTTACTACAAGAACTTGAATAATTGGGCCGTTTGGCTAGGTAATTCGAAAATTTCTCCTTCGGAAGAAGGGCAGAAAACACATTGAAAACCCCACTCTCCGAGATAAACAAAAACACAAAAGGACCCCACCTTACTAGGAGAAGCAACTGCGACATCCTAGCATATGGCCTAATTGTTCTAGTTCTTATAGCATTACTATGCCCTTTGCCAAGACTTTTAGTTTATCACTTTCTGTATTTTCCCAGATTTACTTCCCAGGCTTCTCCTTCCAACTAAGAATTGAATCTTGCATCCTGCTTCCGTGAGATCTCTGCAAGTGGTTGCTAGTAATGCTTCTTATGCATAACAGCAAAAGAAGGACAAAAACCCAGCGCAATCCAAGGAAGAGCAAACATAGGGGCAAGTTATTTCAAAGCATGAGGAGATCCGGGAACCTTTAGGAAGCCTTTAAACCCTCTCAAATCTCTTACATCTCGTTTGCGGAGATCTGGCTCGGAAGTGAGCCCTATAAGGTGAGACAATGCTTTTCTGTGGTAGGGGTAGGACTGCGGGGATGCCAAGGGACGGCCGGGGGAGTGCAGGGCAGCGGGGGACGGTGTGGGACGGTACGAGTGATGTTTCATGATTTCACCTCTGCCCACCTCTACTTCGAAATCTGGTCAAACAAATAGAATGAATGGCCTGGGTTGGAATCCTGGAGTCTAATTTGTGGATACGCCTCCTGCTCGAGAATGAATCTTCTGTCTTTACCCGCCGCCGGTATCAATTGCAAGTTTAGGTGTATTACTGAGCTAGTAACTATATTCCCAGCTCTATAGGATAGCGAAGCACCATCGATACGGGGCCCAAATCAAATGGGTTTACGGCCGGTAGATAAACGAAGTGGTGTGCACCGTGAGAGGTACCTCTTAGTGGTATATCATGAAGGACGGCGGGGGGGGCGTGAGGGCTTGAGGATAATTCTTAGAGTTTATCGCTTTCAGGACGCCAGGGCCTATAGTCTATCCGGGTCTTCGGCTGCCGGGTGTAGGTCCGCTCACCTTGGAAATGGGGGACTTTGGCGCATAGTCCGTCCCGTTCTACCTCCAAAACGGATGGACTAGACAGTTGGGAACACTGCCCCTTTGCGAGAGACAATAAATGGAATTATTGTCTGTTAGAAAGATCTGGTCGATTCTGGAAGCTGTGGGAGTGTTTAGATTGTTCGGGGGTGTTGTAGATCGTTCGGGAGCGTGCCGGATTACTTCAGTGCTTAGTTGTTTACGGAGAAGATTTTTCCCACAGGCCTTTCCTTTGTTATCACAGGACTGAAGGGAGGAATGCGGGAATGCGAAGGAGAGCGGGTATGCGGAGGAATGTAAACATGAGGAGCAATCCAGTAACTAGCGTGGTAGCCCATGGAAAGATCACGGTGTGTTATTTGTGCTATACTCACACACTTGCCTTTCTCGTTAGTTTGGTTTTAGAGGAGCGCGAATGAAGTTGTGGAATCTACCTAACCTACCCTTCCATAAACTGCCTGTGTTCCAAGCCAATCCTGTCTATAACTCACCGCTACGCTATCTATTCCCTCACTTTAACATAGTCCTGTCCTTCCGACGATAGATACAAGCATTAGCCAAGCGAACGACATTTTTCCTCCAACATCCGTAGCTTTTGAATGAAATGCCCAATTCCCGTACCGTCGCTATTTCCAATGTTTCATGCTTGATATTCGCGATCAATACATCACAACCATTTGGATCTCCACCGGTCTCGCATATGCCAATCAACTCACCACCATTCTCAGCGGTTTGCCGGCCCACGCGGGTGAAATATGTGTGCCGGCCGACCTCCGAAGAGAATTACCACATGATTGTTACTTTGAGGGCCGGTGTACGAGAGCTCTGTGGCGTGAGCTTTGGGTAAAGACTTAAACTTTTGCCCACTGAGGAGCTTGAGCATGTTGGTCGCTGATACTCGATTCTTGAGAATTTAGTAAAAGACTAGTCAATAGTCTAGCTAGAGAGATGATGTGACACGAAACAGATTCACATTGTCTCTATCTCCGGGCTTCGTGTATTTGTTGCTATCGTACCGCAGAAACTCAAATAATAGAAGGGCATGCTTTGCAATCGAGAATTACTTATGTTGGAAAGGGGCGACAAACAGAGCAAAAAAAAAAAATTTAAAGAAAGCTGCTCAACCATGCCGGGAGATATAATAAAAATAAAAATAAAAATAAAAAAACACCGAACTTTCCAGACGAGATACTCCCAGCGGCATAACACACGGTTGTGTATTGTGTGCTCTCCCTGTCTACTAAATGCTGGAGTTGAATTTTTTTAAAAAAATTATTCCCGAGTGCCGGGCAACCCCACCCTCGACTAGTCGCAGGAGGTGACCTGTATAAACGCGCTACTGCATCAACTCAGGAAGATCAATTTAACTATCGCCAACGAGGCCCAAGCCCCTATCAACTCAAATTCATGATCTCCTGCAAATCTGCTTGTCTCAGTAGATTAAACTCTACCAAAACACTACTCCACATGTTGAGCTACTAGGAATACGGCACTAGTACCAGCAGTTTTAACCCTACGTGACATCTTTACTTCCCGCACTCTAACCACACCCTTATGCTTAGAACATTCTCCTACTGCGTATTTCATCAGACAACACTGAACCTTATCCAGCCCTTCGAATTGCTGTCTTTAATGTCGACTGGTTGGCGATGGGGCAGTCTTCACCGTAGCCACAACGAAGCTAGGCAGTTGAGGAGCCAGTGTATTTAGTGGTCGAAAAAGGAAATAGTCAAAGCAGGGTAAAAGATTGCTATAATAGCTACTAATCCCTGTTCATCATAGGTCACACCAGCTTGCAATTGCGTAGATAGCTGAGAACTGGTAACTTCTCGTCACTTTAGCAGGTCAGTCTCTGGTATCCCAGCCCATAGGGATGGTGCAACATTAAGTGGACTAACTGTATTGTTCTTGTGCTCCCCACCAGAACAACAGGGGGTTGCTTGCCTTTGCTAGTGCGGGGTTGAGCAGTCTTTGATTCAACATCACTAATCCTAATATATACTAGCTATACTAACCTGACTTCTACAAGATAAACACAGATCTCAAGCCAGGATCGCGGCCACGAACCCCACCCCCGTAGCCCAAAAGATCGATTCTACCACAATCGCAAAAACTAGCAAATGAGATCCAACACGGCCAAACGGCTTAGGCTGATTTATATCCCATCAAGAAAAAAGCACTGATCCTTCCCAAGAAGCCTGGACTCACTCTGAATCCTGGAATTAGCGACTGAATGGAGGTGGAGCCGATCAAAAGGGTTTTAAGGTCTAAGTTATACTTATAGGCAAAAGGCAACATCACCAGGCTCGCTCGTAAAACGTTTTTTTCGCCCCACACTTCATCTCTATTATGTCATCATTCCAGCAGACGACGGACAGGTACTTATACTTATATTCACACCACAGTCAGGAAGAATTATAAAATCTTAAAACCAAGCTAGACTTGCAGTGTTCTAGAGTAATCCCTGCTCTCTTAACGTATGATACTCAGATTTACTATCATAAACCTTAAACCAACCCCAGCCGTTTCCACATTCAGATTAAGTAGCAAAGACAGAATCTCACCTAGCCCGTATGATACCAGCGACAACTCCTCCATGATAGGATAAAATAAAGAGAGAGAAAAAAATAAAAGAGGCTCCTAAGCGAAAAGGAATACATTCGTAGGGTATTATACTTGCATTGAGGTATCTTCACGAAACATCACTCTGGCTGGCAGAGCACCAAGCCTCATTCTTACTGGCTCGGAGATGGAAGAAAATCCTGGGACCGGTCTAACCAATTTCGTTAGGTTCACGGTATTCAAGGGC
Source organism: Tuber microsphaerosporum (assembly GCA_003521225.1). Taxonomy (NCBI): domain Eukaryota; kingdom Fungi; phylum Ascomycota; class Pezizomycetes; order Pezizales; family Tuberaceae; genus Tuber; species Tuber microsphaerosporum. The sequence continues at coordinate 65,211 of QOVD01000136.1, read as the reverse complement.
CCTACCGGTGCCGGGGACTACCGGATACACTAATATCATACCAAGTCTACTACCTGCTCGGGTACGATTCATGCAAACACGTGAGCTCAAAACTAAGGGCGCGTCTGGTAGTCCGTGGTTTTTCAAACCTTGATAGTCACAAAATGAGAGTTGCAGCTGGCAACCGCAATAATCGCAAGTTGCCATTATGGGGCATTTTCAAGCTCCAAGAAGTGTGTCTGGTCACCAAGAAGATCAATTCAAAAAAAGTCACTCAAAAAAATCAGAATAATTATTAGGAGACCAATATTGGCACCTGTATTTTAATTTGTATTTTTTTAATTTTTTTATTCTAAAAATTGATGATTGTTGTGGGTTCATTGTAGCCTGTGCACACTGTTCTGAAATGAGAGTTTGTGAAATACTGGTCTGACCAATATTTCAGAAACCTTCGTTTTGACATCATTATCACATTTTGATTCTTGAGCCTTTGTGGCAACCAGACATGCCACTCAAAATCAAAATAGAGTTTTGGGGCAAACCTCTATAATCGGGGTCAAAATGAAGGTTTGAGGTGGCAACTAGACGCGCCCTAAGTCCCCTTCAAAAATCACATCCGGCTGGTTCGGTACTTCTCTCTTCTCACCGTCTCAAAGTTGCCATTACCGCCATCGCAGATATAACCAATCCCGTGTTCAAAAAAAAAAGCCCCGATCTAGCGGGATGCCCCTACCATCTGTAATATATCCTTCTACCGCTTATGATATTCCTACTAAGTTATACTTCCAGGCACCGGCACACCAACAAACCCGTCGACTAATCACCCTCTAATAACGTGCAAGTACTGTACGCTACTACACTCAACAGCTCCAATCTCCCGGGTCCCCTCCCCAGTTCCACACTTCAACAACCAGCCTAAATCTAAGACACCCCCCCGCCGATCGCTCGTCGATCAATCAAGTGTAACGAAAAATGACCAAGACACTCCCGACACAAAACGTGAGCAATTGCGGTAGCACGGGATTGCATATTATAATATCACCGGCTGGTGGGACTTTCATATTTTGTCATACGTCTGTCTTACCGTACTCTTGTGCTTGTTCCCAGGTTGCTGGGACGTAAAAAGGAAGGGCAACGGGAAACTAAAAGGGATTGGAAAAACAGAGGGTGGGGGAAGGAGTGCGCTATGTTTGCAAGATATGGAACTCGGGCGGTTTTTCTATGCGTAGAAAAGATTCGTTCCACTGTATCGCAAAGGGGGACTTGAGGGTAAAAGTCTAAGACAGTGCACTGGGCCAACTCGAGGCGGAGGCTGACCCTAAGCAGTTGGTTGGCTGTTGGTTTCTTTGCTGGTTGGTAGTTGAATATTTGACTCAGACTGTTGTGAGGATTTTCTGGAGTGAGGAGGGCTGCAGTTCCTTTGGTTTTTTAGGCATGGTTAGCAGAAGGCTAGTGTGATTCAAAAGATATTGATGGGGTGCAGTTTGAGAGCTGGGATTGGGAGTGCGATCAGCGCTATCGATCGTAACATAATTTTGGGATCCTGGGAGGTTTTATAGGATGGATAATATGGTATTTCACATTTCGGCCCCGCTTCGGGGTGTTTGTAGTAGCTATTCGAGTGAGGGCCTGTGCCTTTGTGTGCCTAGTAGCACCAAATTCACTGTTCCAATGGTGGGACACCCATAGTATCATTGGTTTAGGTGTCCGACCATCCGAACTCATAAACGGAAGTCCCACAACTATTCAATCCAAAGAATGCTAGCAATATCAATCCTCCACCCCTGCGATTTCCGGCTTTTGGCCGTATGCCACGTACCTATCTCGTTAAGTAAGTGAATATGCATTAGGAAAGAGAAGTGGGTGAAGCAAACATCTTGAAGTAAAAGTGGTTCCTCCTCTCGGAAAGCTCAGTCCTCACCTGTGCGAGGATGACCTGGGTTTCCATCGGACTCCACTAGACCTTAATCAGCACCAACATCGCAAAAACCATCAGGATGGAGACAAACGCCAAGAACGCGAGTGAATAGCGCAATAGTAAACCCCTCAATCGCTTCCAACATATTCAGAAGATTATACTTCCCGATATCCTTCATCCGGGGGTCTCTCGGCCAAGGTCCGCTAGGGACTTTATACTCCTTCTGGGTGACATTTATGAAGCCAGCATCTTCCATCCACCCACCAACTTTCCCTGCAACATCAAATGGCTTCCCGATCCTCTCCGCAGCCTCGCGGCCAAATTGACACCATCTGTAAATCGGGTTATCTTTGGGAATTAGCTGTCCCTCACCCCTGGGACCGTCGTCATGGTAATACGCAACAGTAGTCTCAACAGATTCGAACCATCCTCCCGGCTTAATGCGGGTATAGGCTTCACGAAGAAGGATCGGCCAGGATCCTACGGAGCCGTAAATCCCGCGGGCGTGGACGAAGTCGAATGAATTGCGAGAGTGTGCCCAGGGTTTCGTGAAATCGTCTACTTCGAATTGGCAATTTGCAGGAACCCTTTAAAAAATCAGAGAATCACAGGGAGTCAGCTAGTGGTAGAAAGAAACACGGGGATCATTTTAGGTTATTTAGGGGAGCCACCAGTTCGGTTGAATGGGAGATAAATCATTTCCGATTACTTGCGCGCTAGGATAAGTGTCGGCCATATCAATTGCCCAGATCCCAGTTCCGGTCCCGAGATCTAGAATTTTCTGAGGGTGGTCTCCTATTGGTGCGAGGTGGAGGTCTCCGTCTAGCACGAGGGAATAAACATGGTGGCTGGTGAGCATCAGTTTGGCTGTTGCTTTCTAAGAACTAAGAGGTTGAAAGGAAGGGCAAACAAGATATCTAATTGTTCATTTTGTTTCCCGTCATTGGGAGCCCAGTAATGACCTTCACTGTACGCATGGTATCTAAGATATAGGTTAGGCCCCCAGTCCGGTCCGGTGGAAGGAAGCAAACCTACCGACGGCCATTCTCGTATATATATGCTCTCACCTCCGATGCGAGGGAAGTGGTGTCGCTCGGCCTGTCGAACAAAGTAAGTTTCCAAGCAAACACAGAAAGAAAACGTCGGGACACTCACGCTCCAGATCCATAAGCCGACTCATTATCCCCGCTGGACCCTGAATCCTCAGCTTCGATGATTTGCGGTGTGTCGGGTTGAACGTCGGCCATCTTTTTCTGAAGTTGGTGATTAGGCAAGAAGAGTCGTAGGGAGGAAAGAACGAGGATGAGAGGAAAGGGTGTGGTAGTTATTTCTTCCTTTTAACACCTGCATGGGTGAGAACTTGTGCCATAATATTACCGATGGTAATTCACAAGGAATATTTTCATGGGGGTGTATGCAGTGTTCAGAAAAGCAGGCGCCAATTGTACAGTAATCATGCAAGAGTGGTTACCCACTGCCAGTATGCGTGTATCATATCGAATTTCAAAGGGGCGAGAATTCATCTATTATGGTACTTTTTCCCACATCATGGAGCTTCCAATCCCTCAAGCCCGTACATACCGCATTGCCTTGATACCCTCATTGGTATTCCCGTAATTCTAGATGTTTTTAGACTAAGGAAGCTCATCCCATCCCGTTGATCATCACCCTATTCCTTCCCATCCCCACGATCCAAAACGCTGCAACCTCACCGCTGGGGGGCCGCATGTGAAACAACTGATCACAATGACTATCATAGGAGATAAAAAAATGCAGACCTTCCCAAAATTAGCCAGGCTCAGTACCACCATGCGCAGATGAAGAAAACAAATCAGGAGGATTTAGGAGGAGAAACTGTCCTCCTGCTCCGATTACTCGAGGAGAGCACAGTACTCGTACAAGTACGATCTCCAACAGCATATCTGGTCTCCCTTTGACGGGTTCCGATTTATCATTGATAACGGAGAAACCCGATTGAGCTGAAACAAGGATTTTGGCGCAACCCACACGTGTAAGTGAGTGCGTCTGTGGAAATTTTGATCTCCTTTCCGACCCTTCCAGAGCAGACAAACTCGGCGAGTTAATTTTTGACACCCGCAGTAGCTGCTTGAGTATGCCGGTCATCTAGGGTTAGTTGGTTGGGTTTCTCGGGACAACACCGCCTGAGCATATCAGTTTGTTCGGTAATCTGTCCGTACAGTTATAGAAATGAGATGCTGGAAGGACAACGGTGGTGTTACTCGTACAGTATTGCCAAAATATTTATTTATTATAGAATATCAATTACTTGTATCAGGTCGCAATCCTTTGGAACTCCATCTGAGCGGCCGTCCTATTACCCCGCGGCTTGCAGGACCCAAACGCTAAACGACACAGCGCGTGCTTGCATCCCCCGAGAATTACCTCTTTACCCCCAATATCAATAAGACTTCCCATTCCAGAACACAAGGCTATCCGAGCTACGGATTCTTGGGCGGCGGTCTTCTCTAGCGACGGATTGAGGTTTACAAAACTAGTACGAGATCTCTACACTTAGCTATCTGTTATCAGCACTCGCCCCTTCACACGGTCGCGGACCAGGAAAATATACACCCCGTCCAAATATACAGTCCCCATTGATTGGCTTGTACTCGTAGGCCAGGGTTGGTGAATTCCGACCAATCATCCGAGAACTGTATATTGCTCGGGGTGGTCCGCGATTGCACCGATCAACCTACAACCCCACGCATCCCATGCACGTCGACCGTTCTGCTCAGCGCGGGGGAAAGTCGCTAACTACGTGCGACACTACATCGACAAACACGGATCTGTTCGGGAATATCTTGTAATCTCAGGCCAATCAAGACCTTTACTTCTTCTAAACAAATTCCAACACAAACCTCTCTAGTCTCATGATTCCTACAAACAGGGCCAGCGCCATCGCAGAAAGGAAACAAGCAATGAAGCAGGAAACCAAACGAATAAACCATCTTAGGTCACTCCATATTCCACGATCGTATCTTAAGGAGTTCCGAGTAATGCTACCGCTGATAACAAGCAAACAAAACAAGGAAGCAAACAAAGCATCTCGCCCACCTCGATTCCTGGGGGCTAGCCAAGTTAATTTACTGCTTGGGTTAGTTCAACCAATAGCCGATGCTAAGAACCCAACTGATGTCCGAAAAAAGAAAGGGACTCCATGATATATTACAGTGCCTCCTCTCCCACGGGAGACCTTCTAACATCATCGCCGCAGCACGATCTTGCACGTCCCTCCTCCAGCCATCCATCCATTGAGCCTAAGCGAGCGACCAGAACCACACCTATGTACAGTGCCGACCCACATCCATACCAAAACTTTTACTCGAGTGTCCCTTCAACTGATGAGACATACAGATCCCGCTCCTTCCGTATATGGTAGCTCCATTCTGTGGCTCAGCAACTTTCCACCAATAAAAGCTCGATATTTCAAAATTTTGCTTGGCAAACTCAACTGAGCCACAGAATAGAGCTACCGTAAATGGAAGGAGCGGAATCTCCATGTCTCATCGGTTGAAGGGATATGCCCTAGCTGAGTTACTGACAGCCGGCATTTTACTACTCGTACCGACTCCTTTTTTGTTAAATACATCAATATACCACAACCTTCACCGCAGTCGTGACGAAACTGGGAGGGCGACGAACGAGTAGTTTTGTAGCCCTAACTCTGACGATTTCTGTTTTTTCTCCCCTAAACACCCCCGTTCGTCGCCCGCCTAGTTTCGTCGCGACTACAGTGAAGACTGTAGGGCATTGTGCTCGGATTCAACCTCTATGTTATCATGTGCTCGAGTACACCATGGGTGAGAAAAAAGAGAGAAAAAGTACTTCACCATAAGCGAACAACAGCCTAGTATCATCTACGGCATACGACCTTCCCGATGGGCTACCGCTACTCGGGGCACCGGGTGCGGCGGATTTAGCGGTTCATGGGACCTCAGCACAAGCAGTTTGCGAATGTGACCGACTGGAAGTTGGGGTTCTGGAAAATGGTATTGTAAATTGGCTATGGGATTGGTCACCGTGGTGGCTAGGCGTTTATCTGCGCTTGGTTGCAGTGCCATACCGTTTTCGGTGGGCAATGCGGTAGAGGATCGCTGTGCTAGTGCTCGCACTGCACCGTAACCGTCCCGCTTTAGGAGGGCAGAGTGCCGCCCACGTTCGTCGTCGATTTTTGGGGTGGGTTTGGGATGCGCAGTACCAGTATTAGTACAATACTTCGATCACGTTCTGAGAAAGGGGGCTCCATTTATATCAGCAGCGTCGTAGTTAAACACTGGGAGCCATAATTAATATTGCAAACTTGTTAGCTAACCGGATTTTAGTTCTCAAGTTATAAGAATGGTTAACCGACTCCACACAGAACGAAGTATCGCTAGCTCTAATATCATACGTAGCTGTCGCTGTTGAGATTAGAGGATAGAGGATGTGAGGGGGCGAGAAGTAGAGGATTGCAATGTCCATAATGCCAGCTTTAGAATACGATCACAAATAAGATGAGTAGCAAAAGACAAGGAAAATTTTAGCTCTAAATCTAATCCTTCCTCTCTAGCTGAAAGCTTTCTTTTAAAGGGGGGTAAACAACAAGCCACCCCGCCTCCTCTAGACCCACCTCCACCCAAGCCCACTTGCCTTCATATGATCACTATGTGTCGACTGTTAGGAAATTGTACAAGTAAACCCCACAGCCATTCTGCACAACGGTAGGGCTGGCTACCGGGACGCAGAGTACGGTACCATGCCCGGCTGATGGGAATTAAGTTGGAGTAATCCCTCTTAGTTCTTTCCTCTCTAGTCCTATGTTAAATGTCACCCGAGTGAAGTATAGGTGTAGTGATCTATAATTAACTCGGCGAGTGAGATAAACTCTTCTAAAAAGAAGAGCGCTTTTGTCACTTCTTCTATCGTGGAGTTTTCCCTAGATTTTGGCACGAACCGGGCATGTGAGGACGACTAGCCAAAATGGAGTATTACCTTTTTCACATGTAATCACTCGCTTGTTTCGAGGGAAGAAGAGTTTTGGAAGAAAGTCTGCGCTCTGTGGCTCCTTCGACGATCCTGATGGCACTTCTCGGCAGAGGGCTATACTCTTCGGACCTGTGACACATAGTTCGACGCGGACACCGGACCACAAGTGCCAACCATTCCGTGACCCGTGCTCACAGAACCACTATCGAAATGCAGCACTATGGACTTAACCAAGTGCAGCTTCCTAAATTAGTTGTCACAGTGGTCGAAAACTAAAAGTGGCTGAAAACATCATACTTGTACTTAGCCAACCACCACCCACCCCATTTAGTATCTCCAAGGTCATCCAGTCTAGGGTAAGGACTAGCCTAGTTGGATGGCAGTTGACTAATAAAGCAATCCTCCTAGTGCTCGGGTATGGATGTAAAAATCGAGCAAAGCAGGGATGCGAACAAGGAATTTTGGGAATCGTGCAATTGACATCATGAGAAAAAACTAGACCCCGAAGGAAGTTAACCCAGAGTTAATGCATCTTGATCATTGCGGAAGCTAGTAATTACTGCTCTCATTAAAAGATTTCCAAAGTTCCAAACCCCTAATAGCTCAATTCCCTATCAAACTTTATAGACTCAGATATAGAAAGCAGAAAAAGAAAAAGAAAGGAAGTATCATCATTGCCATGTTGAGTCTACCCAGCCTTGGTCTAGGTACACCCCCGTTCGCAAAGTCTTCGCGGAAAGAAAGGTACCGCAGCAATGTCTTGGCAGCAACAGAAGTACTGGTACAAGATTTTTCCTCATCTCCAGTCCTCACAAGAGATCTACTCCATGAGAAATACATGTAAACTTCCTATCTGCCACTTAATATGACTACTCTGTGCCTTAATCACTCCAGCATACTCTTTGTGAGTTAGTCTAAAGTCTGTTGCTGTGCTTAGCATGAACTGCACATGTTTGGCAGAAGATTGTCCTGGTACTTCTGTTGCTGCCAAGACATTGCTGAAGTACCTTTCTTTCCGCGAAGACTTTGCGAACAGGGGTGTACGGTACTTGGTGACCCTGACTTGCCGATCTTTTCTGCTATTCTAGCCAACTCAGTGCCTCATTCAAACGACAGGGTTACTTGCAGAACTCGATTTCTACTTCCCTACCAGAGTACTTGTACCTGCACTAACTAATACGACGTATCAAGGGCCCAGAAATAAAAAATCAGTGTGCTTGTACTTGCGTAGGGATGAAAAAATCGAAACACCATAACCCTTGTCTCCATAGAGATTTGTATGGGATCAGCGGAAATAGTGTTCCGATTTTTTCGACCCTACCCGAGTACAGTACTAGTGCCAGGCAAGAAGTACCCGAAAATAATCCCTGAAAACAGGGATTATTCAAGGATTATTCAGGGATTATTCAGGGATATTTCAGGGATATTTCAGGGATATTTCAGGGATATTTCAGGGATATTTCAGAGGCGAGACCTATAGGAGGCCTGTGTACGAATTTAACAGGGGCAATTTTGGTGAGAATTCCCCAAAGTGGAGTTATACCCCCCCGACTTTCGGGTACTTCTTGCCTGGGACGTGTAGCGCCATGTGTGATCCTCCAACCAGCCATTGCATTTCTTGGACTGCTGAAACGGTGGAAAATTTTATGCCACACCTCCATGCTGAGCCAAAGATTACTAAGGTTCCTGTTCCGATTATGTAAATACCGGTAAGCAAGCGTTTCCGAATGTCACAGCGCGCGCCTATAGCGTGCCTAACAGCTCAACGTCACCTAGCAGCTCAACGTCACATTCAATTTGGTGTGAATTTAAGAATTAAGAACAACCAAACATTCTCTGATGCTTTAAACGTCCTTCCCGCTTCCTCACACATTGCTTTAAATCTTTGAAAATAATCTTCCTTTCTTTTTTTCCCGCTCTTTTACTGCCGCCGTTTTCATGTGGTGGGGACTTTTACAGTGGAAAGTGAGTTGAGCTGTTAGGCACGCCGTAGGCGGGCTATGAATTTTGGAAACGCTTGCTATTTACATAATCGGAACAGGAATCTTGGCACGGTTAGGGCGGGGCACAATCACGACAGAGGCGAGAGAGTCTGCGTGGATTTCCTCCCGGTTCCTCAAATACCGTATTTTTTCGCAAATAACGAACCGGGCCGGCTCGGTATGCCATGAGAGCTGATGTTTGAGTGGTTGATTTCAACGACATGATGCAACCAGGTTACACTAATGCAGATCGATAGGGTTCTCTCGGGACCAAGCACCACTCATATCTCATGGTGCTCATGCACGCCGAGCCCTGCCCGTTGGCTATTTGCGAAAAAATACGGTAGATTAGTTTTCAACATATAACCAGACTGAATGTCTCAGCGGCCGAGGAGATAATATTAATAGCCCGACAGTTTGCCTGTAGGAAAGGAGTGTCATATGTACTCGGGGGGGGCAGTAAAAACCGGAAAACTATTTCTGCCGATCCCATACAAATCTCTGTGGAGGCAGGGGTTATGTTTTCCGATTTTCAATGACCCCCCCGAGTAGTTACCTACAAAATGCTAGTTCATATCACCTTACCCCAATACATCAACTCAATTTCATAAGTGGAGTCAGAGGCATCAATAAATCCAACAAGCTTGATACTATCACAGTGCGGTGGGGCTTTCATAAACATGCTGGAGATTCTATCGTGAAAGTGGCATAATGAACGAGAGTGTCACTTGTAGCGCTTGAAGCGATAATTATGTCACGTGATGACATAAGTCTCACATCGCACTCTGCATAGCTTGTGTGCAGAGGAAAAAAATGAGCACACGTTTAGGCCACCGTGTGACCTGATATCCCGATTTATTATTCACTCCTACAAGTCCCCCTCATGTGCGGAGCGAACACAGGGGGGACACAAGGGGCTGAGAATCCGTTGCCAAGACCCCCCCTGTGTTCGCTCCGCACATGAGGGAGACTTGTACGCTGATCCCACTAATACTGGTATGTTTTCAGAATACAAAGCTCTGTGGAGAATCTACTCAAACGAGTGATGGCATCTTCCTTTTAGGTCTAAACTGATCCTGACTGCAGCTTGGTCCATTTGAATACGGGGTTCTTTTGTGCTTCGGAATGCGTGCTTCGGAATGCACAGAACTCAGCGAGCTCTGCTCTGGTTGGCCAAAACTGCGCGGGCATAACGCAAACTATGCAACTGAGCAGCCAGAACACTAATTTCTGGCAAAGTCCGCCAAACACTTCATACAGTGACTGGAGCAAACACCACTCATTGAGTGGCCGAGAACGCCTTAGGAGAAAGTTCGGTCCAATTACCCTTCATACTTGGATCAGAGCTCTGCTGCCCCTGCTTGTTACAAGTACAGATAGGGTTTTAAGGGTAAGTGAGGCGAACTTTTTCTCATCGGCCTTTAGGCCATCTAGCCAGTCAGAGAGAGCGCAGCATATCATTAAGTTTCTGTTATCAGAAAAACACTGCCGAAGTTTATTGTTTCCATTGTTACACTCACCAGAACTTGACTCGACCGAAGTTCGCCTCGCTGGTCCCGCCCTACCTGGTGACAACAAGCAAGTTAACAACGCGCAGGCAAGGAGCAGGTTGCAGGCAACAAGTCTAGCAGTGTCAAGCTTCCGAACACAGAGGTGGAGGATCATAGACCTATCATCGCACTTTTACCACCTGTACTGTCCCTGTTTTCATTTGTTTTTCCGTCCCAATGTACGGAACTTATTGCCTGTCCTCGTCCCAGGCAAAAGTACGCGAACATTCAGAACGGAAAACAGGGATATTTCTGGAATCATTCAGGGATGTTTAGCCGTTTATTGACGTGGCGTGAACCTCTCCCCTGTGTTTGGGACCAGTTCTTCTTCCCGGGACGAGTATGCTCGTGGCAGGCAAGAAGCATTCAATATCAGAGGTCGTGAATTTGTCTGGGCGCTCAGATACCCACGGATCTCCGGGATATTTTGCGAATCCCTGTTGCCGAATGCTTCTTACCCGACTGATGGTCACTCCCTTGGTGAGGGGCAACGTTCCGTAGCGGCCGAAGGTGCTATATAGAGGTAGAGTTTCCCTTCGTTTAAGAGGAACTAGCGCAAGCTTGGAATATAATCTTTAAGTTTTTATATCTGCTCAGTTCTTACTACCAACTCTATCAGATGAGCAGGTGTATAGATACAAATATTTTCAGCATCGATCCCAGACTGATGCAGAGTGGAAGGTAAGCCCACAAACTCTTATCTCCCACCGCTTTCCAAACACTCGCACTCGTAATAGTGATCTAACCATCTACCAACCTTGTGATTTGACAGCCCCTTGGAAGACCTGTGCCAAATCTACTTCACCGGTATACCTCTAGGAGCCTCCCCCAACGGATTGACTGCTGCCGCCTCCAGCCCCGCTTTATTCGACCACCAAAGCGGCTCGCATGTCCAAGCTGCCGTATACGCTACCAACCCAGTTGGCAGCTACTTCCCCCATAGCCCCAATTATCTACATCCCATTAGACAAGAGCGGCGGCCACCCAGTGGCCCCAAAGGCCAGAGCCCCTACCGCTGTCTGAACACCAGCAACTTTGTGTCCTCTCTTCCTCCTCCTTCTCCTTCGTACCAACTCACGCACCTCAATGAGGAAAGAGGTACCGTAGCCGAACGCCGAGGCCTGGGGCGCTATGTATGTATCTGTGGAGAAGCATTCAGACGCTGGGCAGACTTAGCAAGACACCTAGCGTCATCTAGAAGACACAATAAAGATCCGCGCGGACCGGCTTGTCCAGTGGGCCGCTGCAGCCATCCCTCAAAATTTACCAGGGCGGACAATTTTAAGGTCCATTACATGAAGCAGCACGGAGCGAGCAGCGATGAGGCGGATGCATATATCCGGGAGTGGAGGGATCGGGGTATGCCCTAGACCCTTGGTGAGCCGAGTTGTCGTACCAATATGGCGATGCGAGAGTACAATAACGAAGGGGGATGGTGTTTGATGAAGACATACGGTGGTAGAGCATGGGAAAGCAGGGGAGAAGGGGGGGAGAGTACAATGGTGAAAGGGGTTATCTGTTCAAGTGTCTCTTGCTTGTGCGACCTTGGCAGTAGGCGGGGTTCCTCCCGCACGAGATTAGAAGGAGGCCTGGCGAAAACCACCTCTCTGGAAGGGGCTCTCTTACTGCACAGTTTACAACCCGCTTGGCTGGCTGTCGGGTCAGCATCTTTCGTTTCCTTGATCTATTTCCTCGTCAGTCCGTTGTGCTTTCCTCGCTTTTCTTGTTCGGCCATTTGGCAGGCTGTGTTGTACGGCGCAACCTAACCTATTGTTATTTTTTCCCCTCCTATTTTTTCTGCTTTTCCTTTTGCTTGAGCAATGAAATAGCCTCCCCTGGCGGTGTACTCTGCGGATCACTCGTGGCCCATTTAGATGTGGTGATATCCCGTGAGAAAATATAGATTACTCAGATTAGTGGCAGATTTCATCCTCGGCCATGCGAACTCCCGAAACCCCTACCGCATCCCCACCCCATCATCTGTCGGTCGATGCCTCAGTTCATCCTAACTAATGGTAAAAACACCATTCGAACGTAATTGCGTAGGATTATCCCAGAAGAAAATTGAAACAGCCATCCCTACATGTTAATACATATACTTGTAAATAATTAGGGCAGAGATTCAAAGGCAAAATCGATTAGAATTATTAGTAATCAAGGCCCAAGCCGTCACAGCAGGATCAAACCCTTTTAGGTGATTGTTTTTCCATAGCCTTCACCATTTGCTTCTTACTGAGTAGTAGAGGGGGAGAGCTAGAGTAGCCTTTCCAAGGGCTCGTAGTACTTCAAGGGATATGTGGACTTTACAAACGCGGATGTGCCCTACCACCGGTAGTACCGGGGGTTGTGGGTAAGTCTGTCGAACCCCCCCATTGGCTCCAGGCCTTCTGGGCCACTCAGAGAACGGTGCTTGCTCGAGCCTTGCGCCAAGAGTTCGACAGACTTTTTTCCTTCACCAAATTTTGAGGAAATCCACCAATTAGGTGTTCTTGGGAGCTTCCATTCGCATACAAACTCAGCCTATGAGAGCAAAGTTCGACAGACTACTGTGTACTGTACACCCTAGTACAGTGTCACGGGTTGCCAATCAAGTATCATAGCCATTAACTAGCAACCTCCAATAGACAACGCGCTCCTCAACACCTCCAACGGTCAACATCTCTAAGCGCCTCTTTCACCTCCATCGTCGACAACCTCGATGTTTCTGGTTAGGGTGATATACACGGCTGTGTTTGAGGCGGATCAAAACTGTCGAGGGAAGACCAAAATTCCCCTCTTGGATTTCTCCTCTAGATTCCTTGGAGAACCATCGGTATCAGCTAACGGGGCGGGTTGGAAATTGTGGAAAGGGGGACTGCAGAGTCCAGAATCCCAAGACCTGCCAGACGAAACGAATGAGGGATAGTGAAAAGAACCTTTTTCTATCGTGGGACTCCAGGGGTGCGAGAGGCTTCGTTAAATGGCCCCCGCTACCGTACCCTAAACCGAGTGGAATAATACCAGCAATGGGGAAGAGCGTTACTACTACCACCACTACTCTTGGAAAAGACACCAGGTCTCTATTTCTCCGGACTACGGTGCCATACTCCGCCTGTTGGTTGTAAAGTTACTATTGAGGGTCCCGGTCAATAAGAGGGGACGAAATAAAGTAAAGCTCGAGCGTATAAGAGTGCCGTGGGCATTGGGCAGCTCACTTCTGGAAGGTATGCATCATAAGCTACACGATTGATGGGTAGCTCCCACCCCCGCCCACATGATCTCCCGTTACCAGCATCACCATCGGCAAAGTGCTTGTACTTCAATGCCCCAGTATACTAACGAAACTAATCGCTTAGCTAATAACTCATGCATGCAGCCGCAGCCGTTCGCAGAGTCGATTTAACTTACCAAACCTAAAACACAAGCAGGGCGGAGAGAACACACCTTGGAGGGAAGAAAGGAAGCACAAAAAGCGTGTGATAGTAAGGTAGTTTCTTGGCCCTCCCCCATTGGACGTGCATGGTTTATATCGTTGGCGTGAGTGGTGTTTTTCGAGACGTTGGGGTGTTATATATCTGGCAACGCTCTCCCCGGTATAGTAGTGAGGTACGCCCTGAGTGTGAGACGATGATGCACTTTCCCGGGGTTGTTTTAGCTTCGGCTGTTGAAAGTCTAGTCGTGGTGCTTAGTCTACTACCAGTATCCATCGTTGCTAAGAAAGGTTATCCAGGTTTGACCCCTGACTAACCGCCACGCTATACTCTGGCTATTCCTCTTTGATGCTAACCTAGGGTACATAGTTGCTATAGATGGCAATAATCCAACATGCCTCGCTAGCTCAATCGGTAGAGCGTGAGACTCTTAATCTCAAGGTTGCGGGTTCGACCCCCGCGTGGGGCTTGTGCTTTATTTTTTCCCCTAATGCCCTCCGATCCTACAATCCCTCCGGTACGGAATCAACTACATACCCGCCCTAAGATAAGATAGGCAGGCAAAACAGGGAACCTCATCAGAACACACCACAAAAAGAAAAAGATTTACCAACGACTAAGTTAGCCTGTATCTTCACCCCCCCGGTGGCAGGACAATGAGCCAACCCTTCTCTTGCCTTGAGGACCAAGAAACCTTTGACAATATTCATTGCCAAGGCGAGCCCAGAGACTACTAACCCGCAAAGAGGTATCCTTGTTTGACCCAAACCCATGAAGCTCCAAGGTTTGGCTCGGGAAGATCATGATAAAGTTGTAGTGTTTTTCCCCATATTTACCCTTCCTAAGTAGGAAAGCGAAAGGCGGGGTAAAGAGAATTGGTGATATAGAGCTTATATAGCGAAAACAGCAATGGCCCATGGATATATATATACATAACTTGTCAATCCATATATAAAGAGTTGTCAGCAGCAGCAGGTCGAAGATTCAGTTGTGTCAGGTTTGTTCCCTTTCTAAGAGGGTATATTAAGCGGCTGGAGGGAGAAGTGCCGACCCCCCCATCCTTGGATATAACATCAAGAAACCCCCGCGTCGTTTTGGAAGGGGTTCAGATACCGGTACGTACCAGTATCTTGGAGGAATCGGGAAAGGAGAGCTCTGTTGATAGAAGGCGAACCAAATCCACCAGCTCCTACGATACAGTAGCCGGGCAATTCTCTCTCATGCCCATTCCCTGCAGCCCATTTGAGGTGTTCGGCTAGATCCGTCGTCCGCTAGGTTGGAGTTGACGTCATTCTGTTCCTATAGTACTGATATCCCCATGGAGCCTAGTGCCCGATAGCAAGCGTTCGGCCGTAGGGGGGTCTCCCAACGAAAATAGTAACTTGAGAGGGGTTAATATTAATATGGGGGATAATAAATTGGACAACTCCCCTATCAATAAAATTAGTGATGGAGTCACCAAGAAACTAAAAGTACTAGGGCATGGATGTTCGTGATGGGATAGACAGGGATTTGAA
Source organism: Tuber microsphaerosporum (assembly GCA_003521225.1). Classification (NCBI taxonomy): domain Eukaryota; kingdom Fungi; phylum Ascomycota; class Pezizomycetes; order Pezizales; family Tuberaceae; genus Tuber; species Tuber microsphaerosporum. The sequence continues at coordinate 49,869 of QOVD01000136.1, read as the reverse complement.
GTCCCTGCTCATTACTGTCAGATGTAAAAAATAATTTAATCTACGGTAGTAGATAATGCTAGGAGGGGTAAAAAGCTTGGACATCTCGAACCCCTGTCCATTCTACCACCAACGTCCATACCGGAGCGCTAGTACCGGTACAGTACCCCAAGCCCGCCCCGCCCCGCCCATAAACACCAAAAGTACGGAAGAGCATTCTGCTGCCACATCCAAACAGAAAAACGCCATTACCCCCCGCTTCCCTCCCTTCCGGCAGCACCCTCGCCCCCTGCTCTGCCAGACTCATTCCGGCCCTCCTACTAATTGGGTTGCCATTTCGGCTCTGAATTGAGCAGCCCTGACTTGGACAAATTAGGTGTCCATTTTCTTTGATAAAACCGCCGACCACCCTATGGGTGCTCGTCTCCAAGGGTTTAGACTCTTATGGCTAGCTAGAGCAAGCAGTTTGCGAGCCAGACTAAACATATATGGGAAAGAAACTTTTGATAGCTCAGTCAGACAGCGCCATTATGGAACACTCGGTCCCACTATCACGGTATTCGTTAGTTGAAATAGTAGTAATCAAAAGGATGGCGTACTAGGTGGCGGTTCTTAACCGAGGAGTCTGGTTGCCGTCTCTATGACTTGGATGGCGTTTGATGGATTTTGCGAGTTGAGTTTGTAGACGGATAAGGAGTTTAAGGATCTCCGCTGCCGTAGTGTTGGCCCGCTGAGGTGTAGTTGAGAAAGTGGGGGATGCTCCCCTGCCTACAATCTACAAAACGCAGCCAACGGGTGGCCTTATGCCACCCGTTGCTCTCACACCACCGTAAAAACTCGAATAATTGGACCATGTACTCGCGCTAGGACGTTGGAATTGCTCCTCCTAGCAAGGTCTGGTGATTTTTTTTTCCCTTTTATCTATCTCGGAGAGCAGGTTTCTCGCTGCGCTTGTCGACCCTTTTCTCGAGGGGGAAATTTTGGACTACCTGGCACGTGGAGTATCTCATGACGTACTCGTGCAGCAATACCCTGGATAGGTTGAATTTTTAGTAGTATAAAAATTAAGTGCCCGGCACATGGTCCGTCCTTGTTCCGCCAGGCTTTGGCTGCCCGGGTTCCGGCAAAGTGCTCATACCAAGTGCAATCAACGGTTACTTCCCAGTTATACGCTGTTAAACCCGCCAAGAAGCATGGTTAATCTGCCAAGAGAGATAACTTAACTAGCTTTACTAAACAAACCGAATGTGGCTGGTGTCCGGTTTAATCCTTCCCCGACCATACTCACCTTCCTTCACGATCTGCTCATACGGAAACTAAAATGAGAACTCTAGAATCTCCCCTCCGTCCAGACACTTCCCCTCCCCCCTCCAAGCCCACGCCTAACTCGTGTTAAGGCACTGCAGGAAATCCTCCTTACTCTAACTTTCAGCGAAAACTGGAAGACCGCCGGTCAGCAAGACAAGGGGTGATTGGGTATGCAGGGACGGGCAGGGGAGGGTGTTGGAAGGGTTGTTGGGTGTGCGAGTACGGGGATGGAAGGGACGGGGGGAGTTGAGTTGAGGGGGGCTTCGTGTCTGTATACGGAGAGGGGGTCCGTAGGGGATTGTGATTGTGGCTGTGGCTGTGGCTGTGGATAGCTTGTATGGTATGATATTGGTACTCTATTATGAACCCCCCTATTCCATTTCTATTCCCCGTAATTAGCCCAAAACACAAGAACAAGAAAAGTGAAGGGTTTGATATCAGGAATTAAAAGATAGCCTAACCAATTGACCCCTACAAGAAAACCCCCCAGCAAGCACACGGTAGACCGGCTGGCCGACCAACTACGTAACGTTGCAATCACGACAGTTCACCATAATACACCCTAACAACCACCGCCACCAATTCCCAAATGCAATGATCCGGAATAAACAAAATGTATGGAGGAAAGAAAAGTAATATACACAGATATACACCACTTCCCAAACCTTGTGCTATGAACACCAAACTCAAAGAAAAAATAAGACTGTACAGCGTGTATTACGATTACCACTCGTAACAAATCAATCCCCTTACCCCTTCCTCTTCCTAATGTATCCACCTAAAGACATATGAAAAAATGAAATCCAGGAAATTCCTTGAAAACGCCAATATGCAAGATGCTTTCTATATGTACCCACCACCTCATGACTTCGTGAATGAGAGTTTGTTTTTTCGAAGGAAAAGGAGAAGACAAAGAGAGGGAAAGGAAGGGAATTGGGAAGAAAATGAGTGTCCACCACATCCACCTCTTGGTGATATCAAGACTGGCGGATCCTTCAACCGTACGTAGCACGGCTGCAGCTATCTAACAACAGCAACGGGCTCGACAGGCCTCAGCCCGTTCAAGCTCTGGCTCATATCCGAGGCGCTGGAATGCCTGGACACCACCGCCGGCGGGGCTTCCAACTGCTCCCCAGCTCCCCTCCCGCTCCCCAAGTTCTCCTCGCTGGGACCGGTGGTCATTGACGAGGCCTTCTCGTTCCAACCTACTCATTCATCAAACGTCAGAACTCCTGCTTCTACCGCACGGTAAGCAACAAGGTGAACATACAAGCAATGGCAGTGGTCGAGGAAGGAATAAACGTCCTAACAGACTCCACGTCGCGCGGGTATAAGGAATCGATTTGCGAGGCGGGTTTCGCACGAAAGTAGTACCACAGCATCACACCCAGGCCAACAATGAAGAGGAAAAGGAAGACGCCTCCGACAGCGATTCCGGCGGCTAGGGATTTTTTGGATGAGGTGCCGTAAAGGTGTGACATTTTTTTTTCTTCCCCGCTCTCTCTCTCTCGCTCTCTCCCTATCTCCCTCTCTCGGTCTATCCTTACGAGGTAGGTGGTGAGTATTTGGTTTCGATTCTGTTTTTATTTTGTTCGGCGGTGAATGGTATAGAAGGCGTGTGTAGTAATTATTTATTTGTAGTGGATGGACGAAGAAGACCTGTCTGCAAAACGAAACGAGTGAACTCGGTGGATAGAGGAAGGGCTCCGTGGAGCGTGTGCAAGAGAGAAGAGTAGAGGAGAGGGGGGGGTTATCAATCTGCATACTATCCAAACCTCGGAGAGGTCAAGACCAGGGGACAGGCTGGGCGAGAATTGAATTCCAAAAACAAAGGAAGAAATAAAAGTAGGCAAACAGGGGGGAGGACGGCGTAATGTACTGTACCCTATCCACAATGTCGTAGATGGCTTACACTGCTGTACCGTACACTGCCCTTGCCGCACCACTGACCCGGATCCACGAGAAGCCAAGAACGAAACACCCTTCCCCCATCATTCATTGCTCACTCGCTCATTCACAGAGCTGAGTTACTTCCCAGGCTGAAGCGAGGACGGAAACATAAAGTACCAGTACCGTAAGGGCCTAGCCACAGTCAGTTAGCCTTCCTCCATCAGGGAACTGCGGTCTTTCTCACGAATACCGGTACTGAACCTACTCGAGTACATACGGGTATTCGAGCACTGACATGATACGATGCGTAGAGCACAGTGCCTTCTTGACCCTTAGCCCCCGAAAAACAAGCCCAGATCACATCATCAATTCCCGCACCCTCAGGCCAATCCAAAGAGAGAACACGCGTCAAAGTATTGGCAAAAGACCTCCCTCCCTCCTCTTCCCATTCCACCCTTTCAATTCTCACTACAGAATCGTACTCGGTCCTGCCTCCGCCTTCAGTTCGATTTGTCTGCCCAGCTTCGAGGCGGGGTCATCGAGCCGGAAGCATCGAGCCGGAAGCGAAACAGTCAGGAAAGTTAAAATTTTATGTAAGAAAAGGATGGTCGGGCGTGAGATTGTTATACCCGACAAATTTCTTAGATGGGGTTGGTTTTGCGGTCTTGGCAAGAGTTTTATTACGTAGGGCCTCACCACCAAAGCAGTTCCGGTTGCGGTTAGTCTCGAGGGTCAGGGGTGAAATGGTCCCAGTGGGAAAGCGAAGTGAAAGCGGACTGTTGTAACTAGAAACGCTACCGGTACCGTACCTGCACGAGTGCCATAGGACTGGCAGTAAGTACTAGTAACTGTACTCGAGTAAGCGCGCGCATTTGGATGCAAGGGGGGCAGCGGTTGTCTTGTTTCCTGGGGCAAGAAATGGGTAGACCACCGGTATGATACGGTACGGCAACGTGCGGACTTTAGCATGATACTTGTAACTGTAAGTTACGATGGGGCGATGCAACTTCCCTTCCCATGAGAAGTGAGGGAAGGCGGATCAGATCTTGGTTTGAGATCCGTTGCACGGTGCGTTGCGGTGCCAGGGCTGGGGTTGCCGGATGTGTCAGGGTTCCTGAAATAGACGGGTTGGTCCAAAGCTTGGCGGGCACGCTCTGTGCCAGTTGCAGATTCCCCCCGAAAGGGGGTCGGAGGTTTGTTGCTTCCGATACCACTTCTGCTGCTATTAAAGTCCCTGCATTGACCAAATTTTACTATTATTTGCTGTGATGCTATTTCCATTCTGTTACAGTTTGCTGAACCTTTACCGCGCTGAACCAAGAGTATCCAGTTTTATCCATTCGTTTTCTGTCCATTCATTCGTTAGGCTATTTTCCACTCCTACAAACTATTTGCACTCCGGTACACTACCATATCCGCATATCCTACCAGCTAAAATACAGGAGGACAACGAACTAGGGGACAGCAAACAGACAGACACTAGGAGAGGGTAGTGGTACTTGCGGTTTTCAAAAGTATCCAGATGCCTTAGCGCCAAGATTAGAGAATCCAGGTGTAAATTTGGATGTCCCAACACCAAGGCATCCGGATACTTTTGAAAACCGCAAGTAGTAGTGAAAAATGGTGTGTGGCTGGTACTGTGTGGCTGGTACTGTACCAAATGACGAAATAGTCGGTTAAGAATAGAAAAGGTGGATAGAACTACATCTTAACTCTCCACGATCTAGATTGTAAAATGGATCTAAGCAAATGTTCAAGTTTGTCCCATGTTCAAAAGCAAATGGAAATTGGTCTTTCGAAGTGTCAGATAACTCCAGCCAGTGGTGCTATCCACGTTATGATTAGTCACACCCATACATTCGCTCGGCTCCGTGGCAAGGCCGGGCTTTCGTTCACCCGGCCCAATGTGAGCATTAGTAAACACTTCTTTGGGCTCAGCTGATAAATACTATTCGAGTATAGTCGCACCTGTCCCGGATGACCAAAATCCAAGGAATCTGTCCAGGACAGTGAATCATCCATTTATAATTCAAGGGATTTCATCCAGGACAACGGGGGATCCGGTAGAGCGAAATCCGGGACAGCGAGGTGCGACTGTACTCGAGTACGGTACTGGTACTGGCACTTCCTCCCCCATACGAGCGCCCCATACGGTACCGTACTCTTCCTACCAAGTCCGTGTTCCCATTTGGGGTTATCAAGACAGTACTTACCGTTCCATAAATCCGATAGCTAGCGGTATAAGGATCACCGGTACCATTTACCTACACTCAGTACTTGACTATCTGTCTCACAAGGGCCACGGCGTGGTAAACTCTGTGGCTGGAAACCATCACTGTCCTGATTAAAGCGCTCCTATTACCGATGCAAGCACCCATGAAAACCATTATAAGGCCTTGTTTGGCACTCCACCATTTAAAAAATGCCATTTATATTATTTCAGGCCTTACGTAAGTAGAGAAAACGTTTACCAAACCTTAGGTCTAAGTTAGATACTTAAATTTTGGCTTTAGCCCTAGGCGGTGGCTTGGCACATCCCTCCTGTGGTATAATAGCAGGTTGTTTCTTTATTTTCGCTTTGCTGATTTCACAACAGACACCATAAAAAAATGAGACTGAGGCTTCGCTCGGCATTTATGCCATAAAAGTGGCATGCTCCAAATGCCCCTCCACTAAATTTTATCTGTATTTTTATGGAGAAAAAACACCCTAAAGATAGGGCCTCAGGTCATCACTTTTTCGGAGGCGACGGGGGCAAAGGTAATAGAGCTTCTCAGTTTGTGCTGGCATTTCTTAGCGGACCTGACCCTATTCCCATTAATCGTGTGATCAAGACTTGAAGCCCATGGGGGGACGGCAAGGCGAAAAAAAAGAACCCACAGTTACAGGTCCCCGGCGACAAACTTTTTGCAATTCACACCGAGATCCAGAACCCAGTGGGAAATTCCGACTTCCGAGTGATAAAGCATGGGTTGCATGTGAATGACCAATTGAAATTTGACCCGCCAAGCATGAGGCTCAAATTTCAGGAACACGTCGACAGCTTCTCTTTCCCTGACACTGACCTTGTCCACCTTCTGCTGTGAAGGGCTTCCCCTACACTTAACGCTTTATACATGCAGTATGGCACCTTCAATAACCTCAGAGAAGCTCACACTTTCATACCCGCTGTTCGGCGCATCCTTTATCGATGCCGACCGCTTGCTTGTTGCTGGTGGCGGTGGTGAAGGGCGTAGCGGTGTTGGTAATAAAATTGTTGGTTCTCTTTTGCTTTCTACGAATTGGCCTCTAGTGGATGAGACTAACTGGATACAGACGCTGATAGATGCCTTGACGAAGCCGGGAAAATCTTTGACAGTGACCTCGGAAATCGGGCTCAGTATGGATGAAGACGCTGTCATGTCGCTCTCAACTCTGAACACTCCATCGGGAATCAAAGCGCTTGCTGGAATTAACTCTTCTCAAAAAGCCAAGTCGAATGAGCATTTCCGGGTCTTTGATGTTCCGAAAGAAGGCGAGATTAGCCTTGCTTCCAAACACGCATTGTTCAGTCAGACAGATGCAGAGACATACCAGCGACTGGTTCGTGTCGACGGGGAGGGAAAGATGGCGGTTATTGCGAGCGGGAGTGGGATGGCGCCGACTTCAGCGTCGGAGGTTGTAGTTATAGATGTTTCCTCCTTAAATGTGAAACGGCGGATACGGTTGCCCGAGAAGGAAGAGGTTGCAGACGTGGATATATCGAGGGACGGAAAACGAGTGGTATACTGTTCACCGGGGGACGTCTACATCGCATCTACGGAGAAGGAGGAGCGGGGCCCAGAACCTGTCGCCTTGAGATGGAAGAACTCGGAGAGACCGAAGGGTAGCTTCCGGTCCGTTCGGTTCTCCAACAACCGTGGGCTGGTGGCTGTGTATAATATTTTCGGCCGCTCGGGTGCCATCGTGCTGCTTATCGACGCTTCGGGAGAAGTCATTTCAAGACGAAACGTACACAGTGGGGTGAAAGCGGTTACTGGCATGGACACCCTAACGCTCTCGCCGACTAGCGCCCTCCTGGCCGTCGCCGGTGCAGACCGGAGCGTCCAACTATTCCTTGTCGGAGAACTAATCAGGGCAGTCAAAACTTTCAAAGACGTGCATCCCTTTCAAATCACCAAACTCGCCTTCTCACCTCTCCCGTCCTCCGGTACCACTGTAAAACTAGCAACCACATCGATGGGCAACACTGTCGTCGTATTCTATATTCCAGTATTCGAAACCGAGGGCAAATGGCAGCTCCGGCAAACCTCCATGAAACTGACTGCCTTTCTAGTGCTTGTCTCACTGGTTGGCGTAGTTGTATTCGCTATTACTCTACAACTAATGTTTAACGCACGCGCAGGCTTTGAAAAGGAGCAGGGGCGCGTGGGGAAGTTAGAGCATCTCGGCAAGAGGGGCCTAGAGGCAGCAGAAGCAGCCGGCGAGTGGATGCTTGACGAAGCGGAGGAAGTTGGTGCAGACGTCATGAAAGGCATGCTCGGAGAAGCCGTTCAGGGTGTCGTTGGATGATCTGCTGATCCGGGAGCGCGGGTGTTTGAATAATTTGTTGGTGGGAGCATGCTGGTTATGGAATGAAAGCTGATTCTCTTTTTTCTTCTATTCTTGTTTTATCTGTGTTCTTTTATGATCTTTCTCTTTATCTGTTTGGTGATAGACGGCGGTAGTAGTTTTGTGTGGGATATGCTTAGTTTTGTGGGATCACGGCACACTACTCAGTTTATGCCTTCTCCTAATGCGGATTTATGATGCTGAACTGGACATGTGGCTGATGTGAGATATCTGCTGCAATAATGGCAACGTGGGTTCTACTAAAGCAAAGATGATGTATGTTAGAAATGGCGGTAGTCGACTGCTGCTTTTAGTGGCTCGTGGTGACTTCAGCCAGCTGCTATGACCTGAGCTTTTCTCTCTCCTGCAGAGAAAAAATTTGTAGACCGCAAAACGAGTGACGCAAAATGACCCGGAGAGTGAAAAGTCCTCTAAAATGGTACTAGCAGACCTCTGAGATACTCACAGGGCCACCACACCCTACCCTCCCCCCTCCCCTCGGGAGTTACCCCGCTGCTTGGCCTGTTAGAGGAACCGCGCTCCAATTCTGTCGGTCACACCTCGAGATAAGGTATATGTGTTGCAGTTTCAGCCTTGCGTCAACAAGCCACCCGACTGGCGCAATGGTAGCGCGTCAGACTTCTAATTCACCAGTTTGGATCAGCTATCTGAAGGCTGTGGGTTCGACCCCCACGTTGGGTTCAGTTTCTCTTTTTATTTTATTTCTAGTTCCTACGTATGGGCGAGAGAATTCGAGGGCTATGCCTATTTTCTGTGGCGGGGGGGTTTTTTTTTTCTTTCTTCATTTAATTATTTTTCTGATGGGAGTGCCTGGTAGTAAATGATGCGGGTAGATACCCCTAGTGAGATCATCGGCTTTTGGTTGTTGGGATTTATGGTAATACAGTAACGCTAGGACGTGACGTTCAGAATTTCCTCCTTTGGGTTGCGTTGGGTTTTGGTTGGGAAACTGGCTGGAGTTGTCTCGCTCCCCACAGCTGCCCACAGTTGGGATAAGAAGCAAAAAGATACAACCGGGCCTTGCCGATACGAAGAGGGGCAACACCAATGCCCTACCAAAATTCTCAATTTCCACTATTCTCAATTATTCCACTTTTTAAGGTATCATATTATGTACTGGGGCGATGCACATAGTAGGGAATTATCTGACGATTCCCTTGCCTTTGATACTTGTACAGTATGTCTAATAAGGTAGGGGCTGAAGCAAGCACTCAATACAGTTCGAAAGAGTCCAAAATAGTGCTCGTTGGGGGATGAAGGGTTAAGTGAGGGCGGTTTGTTGAGAAGTTCCGACATCTTGTATGGAAAACTCTCGTATCAACAATTAGCGGCGAGTGAATCTCCTCGATAATGTTGTATCTACTGGCCTGTAGCGCTCTACTGCTAAATTTTAAGTTTGTACTTGGCTTAAATTAAGTAATGGTACCAAATGAGTATGAACGAGGTTGTAAGTTTGCCTGTATCATGACTTAATTTAACTGCAAGTAAATTTACTGTACAGCACTTTTGGCAAAGTCTTCGTGGGAAGGGAGGGATAGCTACAATTTCTTGGTGGCGACAAGAGTGCCGGTATGATAGCAAGTTTACTGCAGTATAAGCTTCTCTAGGTTGACCTAGAAAATAGAAACGATAGAGGGGTAGTTCCTTATGACAAACGATAGAGGTGGGATAAATGCCTAGGCAAGTATATGTGACCCTAAGTATTTATTATACTGTACGTCTCTTAGCATAGAGAAAGGTGTTCGAACAATCATTGGATGCCACAACCTTCCCTACACTTTTGTGGTATCGACACCTCTGCTGTCGCACTGTTTGATTCCATTCTGCACCACCCACCGGGCGACACAGGGAATCCCTTGGGCTAATAACACACCGGTACGCGGATGTTAGAAAAGCAAAACATAGCCCCACGCGGGGGCCGAACCCGCAAACTTGAAATTAAGAGTATCACGCTCTTCAGATTGAGCTAGCGAGGCCTATCTTGTTGAAAGAGTTAGAATTCGAGGCAAGCTTTTGGGAAAGAGGGTTTAAGGTTCGTTGATCCTCGCCTTGAAAAGGTTAAGAAACCATATCAAAGATAAGTGATTTTATTCTGCCCCTGCTTACGCAGTAGACTACCCGGTTTCCCTAGGCAAACATGCAATTCTTAAACCGTTATAGGATTCTCTTGTTTGCAGCCCTTACGCCTTACGGGATGGCTTACCCTCGGACGGATGTCTGCATGGATTTTTAAGCTACAAGGCTGTACTAGTGCCCTGTATAGTGCCGGAAAAACGCTTTGAGATGCAGAATCTCTACCGGCCTTGTAATCTCACCCGGAAGGGGGGATTCCTGTGACTGTATAATATCGCTTCGTTGGATATTTTGGCTCTCGCCAGTCGGTATTTGCAATTCTCTTGGCCTGTCAAACTAGTCTATAGTGGACTGAGAGGGAGATTTCAGCGGATACTTCAAGAGTTTTTTTTACTGGACTTGGGTTGAATCTAGTCTAGCTAGAGTATGATGCTTGAGTTATGGAAGAGTAACATGGCGATGCCCTACCATATAGAGCCTCACCTCAGAGCTTGCATCTTGTACCTTGAGTCGAAAAGAAGGTCGAAGGAAAATGGCTAGTAGAGAGGAAGCAGCAAGATGACTGCTACCCGAGAACCCATTTTCCCTCACAGCGACTCTATCGTGGTCTTCCACAAATTAGTATATGCCCAACTTGAATTCCTCACCTGGAGCAATTTAGAAAATTCAAATTCTATCTTTTCCTCTCTCCGGGGATTTGTGATCTGGGGTGAGTTGATGACTTTAGAGCAAAACTGGGCCTTATGTTGGTTAGTGAAAAGGTAGGGTTAATGTCTCGCAGTGGTAGAGGCGGAATCCTGGGGGTTTCAAAGGAGAGGTGAATCGTATTCTCATACAACTTAGGCAATAATAGCCCCGGGGGGTAGACTCTCTTTATGCTAGTTCATGGTATCATACCACCTTGTATTTAGATGGAATGTTTACTTTGGTAATCTGTTATTGTATTTTTGTTACCAAGATAGCACCCGGGCACCGATCGATACCTGAAATCTCCTTCTCTTCTCTGGATCTTGCCTAGATCTCCACGGAGGTTAGTATCATCGGTGTTGTCTTGTTCTCTTTCTTTTTTTCCAGTGCCTCCAAGGGTTGTTGGGGAATGTAATTATTAGAGCAATTATGTAGAGTTTGGGGCTTGACCCTGCTAAATAAACGAGGAGAGGAAGTTGGTTCCAAAAGACTACATTGTCTTCCACTCCTTTAGAAACAAGACGAGAAATCTGGACACTATTAAGATGGCCCCGGACATACATTAACATTATACATTGCTTTGAGCTTTCTGGGAGCTTGTTAGTTCTATGTCACTATTCTTATTGGTATAGGGAATTTCCCTTGTGGCCCCCTTTAGTAGAATCCCTCTCGGCATGGGGTATATTGTCCGCTTTTTTACCTTGAGGTAGATATTCCTCTGGTCGGGATGTGTTTTGCCTAAGTTCAAGTTTCGCCCCAGGCAGCCGTGTTTTCCTGTCCCGTATCTGACTTCACTAGTATATAGTAGATGAGGGCATATATGGCCCCATACTTAGAATGCGGAGGTGCTCTGGAGAATTTTTTAAAAAAGCTTCAATCAGACTCTTTGAATGCTAATACCAGATGCAATTGCAAAAGGTGTTAGCTCACGAGGAGCTTCTCATGATGCTGTTAGTGCCCCCAAAGCTGAGTTACGCGGTAGCAGGGGGATCCCTTTTGCTCTAAGTACAGGCACCACCCCCCCCCCGTCCCAGCTTCCGGCTCTCTCAAAGCCTCGGAGGTAATCCAATTCAGGAGAATTTTAGTCTTGTGCTATGACACCCTTGTGGTTCCCCTATAAAACCCTAATTTGTGGGGGAAAGACTACTATACACCCCCCCATAAGCCAGCCTGTAGAAATAATTCAATGCCTCAAAATTGGTTCATTCTGTAGACTAGTAGGCCTTGGCTGGAATGTAAAGAATTTTTTATACCTTAATTTTACACAGGCGGTTACTAGGGTAGAAACACCCATTCTGACAACCCCCATTAATACAACCATCACTGCGCTCCTCTCTCTGCCTTTGAAAAAAAACAAAAAAAAAACACAATTACCAATCAACAATGAGTGTTTAGAGGTATAAAAGCTACAGAGCTCTAGAAAGAGAAAAACATCCTTGAACTCTCTAGCCAAGAAGTTGAGGGAGGAAGCACTAGATATCCTTCTAGCCCTCTCATACACCGGCGAGGTTATCACCGACTTAGGACCTGGCCTCTAAGAAATCCAAGATAGTAGGAGCCAGGCGTTGACAGGCCAAGTTGTTCCGGCGATGTTACTTGTATCAATTTAGCGGTTGGATTGTTATCGCGGATTATTGGCGTTGGGGATTTACCGTGAGAGCCTGCGGTACGATATCTAAACGGCGAGGGGCAGATCGTGATGGTTTAATGGCATAAATTCCTCTCCAGGCCTGGGATTCGACTATCCCATAGCCTATGATCAAGGGCCCTAATATACGATATTGAGAGCATGTCTGTTGGTGGCCGAGGCGGAGTTTACCGAATAGGAAGTAACTTTATGCCTCTACACCGGTCAGTGGGCTGCCCCATTTGGCATGCGGAGCTCTTGCGCATAAGAATAAAACCCATGTATTATAACGCCTTTGTTAAGGGGGTAAGTTGGGTTAAATTTTTCTGCTTTTTTAATATCCAATCAGTCCCTGCTCTAAATTTCGGTCACATTCACAACCGATCACTCATTATACAGAGTACAATCTTTAGCTCGGCGACTTAACTTTCCGCGCTGCGGTGTGTGCCTGCTCCATTATAGGCACCGTCGTCTATTCGGTGGGCCCCAAGTTAGTGAAGCGTCGCCCTCGTAGTGAGAAAATCAGGCGTTTGACTGCCTTTCGGACATTCTTCCTTACCTGACTATGATAAATGAGATCGTTGAACTTCAAACCTACAATCCGCCGGCACAACTCACTCTAGTTGTGCGGGATTTCATCGTGGTTGACACTGATTCATCAATTATTTCTGGAATTGAATAGTGGGTGCGGCACCGGCACAGGCGGCAACATCATGCAGACCCTTAGGCACTCTCCCAGGCAAGCCCAGGCACCTACTCTGCTAGCACGTTACTGCTCTATAAGGGCGGAAGCAAATATCTCAAACGAACGCAGGTCAAAAGAACAACACCAAAAACCTATGCAAAATTTGCTGATAGAATATAGTGCTGTGTCATACCTGCATTCAGCATCAGAGTGGGGATAGCGTGCCTTTCCCCAGCACCTTTCCCTCCCTTCATATATAAATTAGGCCCCCACATCGCGCTCGTTCTAAATTAAACCAGTAAGCGGGGATAAAACGCTCGATTAATCTATCTAATTATAACGGATAGCTAAAGGATAGTACATCACAAAATCAACATGCGAACCAATCTCCAGCCCAATCAGTCTAACACACAAAGACAAACAGGTGGTCAGTCACCTACGATGAATAACAGTCCCGGCGTACATAGGGAGTCCTGCATGTTCACCCTCACCGTATTCGACGCCATTGATTCCACCCTCCAGAAAAGGGGCCTCTCCCCTCACCAAGAAAGGACCCAACGGAATCACTTTGGAGACAAAATATTACCACATATCAGAATAGGCCACGAACGTAGAAGTATGATTCCTTGACAACGAAGCGGCCAGTGAGCTAAGGCACGTTAGAGCTTTTCTATAATATGGGGCACCGGCGAGTGAATACTCTTGCATGTTGAAGCATGTGCAGGTAGGAAGGTGTGCTGGTAGTCCCAACAGAGCGGATATAGGGCGATGAACTACCGAATCTATCCTCGGCCGTAAATACCGTATCTATACAACGCCAGCGCTCCATCTTCAAACTCAAGAAGTTACAGGCCACTTACAAAGGCTCGACGAAGGGCTAATCTCTCCAATCATCTCTGCCCTCACGCATAACTTACGCCCGAGAAACCCCAAGAAGAGGAGGAACTCACTGGGGACTTCATCCATGCCTACGCCTATCCGAAATAACGGCAAACTTATATCCTCCTGAACCAAATGAAGATACACGATCCGTATAAACTGTGGCGGCGTTATCCGGCGAGTATCCGATAATGTTCAAGCTCAGAACCGCCCGAATATCCCTTCCAGAGTAGCGGTGGTATTGAAAGTGGCGTGGGATCCAGGGAGACCGCTTTCTTAGCTTGCGTGCCTGTGGAGCTCGAAGGGAGTCTTGGGTTCGCTAGGATTCTTAGGGCCTTTATACTTGTGATACTCGTAGGAGTATTGTCGTTGGTGCCTGGGGGCTAGCCGATTGTGGTGCTGCTGGTGCTGCTATAACGGGCGCCTACCACGACTGGCGGTTGTGAGATGGGGTTGGGCCAGGAGGGGGGTGGTAGTAACCCGAGCCCCAAGAATCCTGGCGACACTAGGTTGGTCGAATCCCGACGCTGAATGCGAAAACTGGGTTACGATAATAGCAAAGCTTATCCAGCACTGGGCCTGACGGTATTGAGCAGTTATGTCGCAGCTGTGGCTCCGGTTTTAGTGCGGTAACTTTGTAACGGGTGTGTAGCAACTACTTTTTTGATTAACTGACAAATTCATTAGTAAGTAGTAGTCTCCGACAAAAGCGGTAATAGCGGTAGCAACGAACCTAGTAAGACTATTGACCCAGCTCTGCAGATTACTACCGGTAGCCCCTAACGACGCCAGTAGCGGAGTAGCCTCAGATTCGCCCGTAGGTCCCGACGAGAAGCCAGTCTACTCAGCCTCAGCCCTCACCGTAGCACCTAACTATTCCAATTTCTGTGATTCATCCTCTTCATTATTAGCCCCTCCCCTTTGATCCCCTGAAATGAGAGGGAAAATACGTACCGAAGTATCGGTGACATTAACAAAATGAATATTCTTCGGGGTGAGCTTGTCAGACTTCTCGTCCTCAGTAACCTATGCACCAAGATTGTCCTCAGATGTTTTGACAAGTCCTAGTCTTCCCTTTTATGGGATAGTGATACCGCAAGCCCAAAGAGGGTCAACTATATTATCAAAGATTCCAATAGCGTTTTATCAGGAACACAAAGGGAGGAGGCTTCGAGCAAGTCCAACCGGGGCAAAGAAGAGAGGAGCGGGGCCGATTGGCATATTTATACTGTTTCTTGGAGAAAAACGGTGGAATCTTAATACTCTTGATACCATCTAGTTTATCAACAGAAGGACAGATTGGTGAATCAATTAGGTGACATGATCGCTCTCACCTTTCTCCTCTTCGTCTTCTCTGCTCTTGCCCTTCACGATGCTACGCCACACCTGGCTGTAGTACTCTACACCGTCAATAAAGGCTTTCATAACGAGATAGGGCTCTTGAGAAAGTTGTTTATTTCCTATCGAGAAGGCTACAACTAGGTGCCCGACTCAAGAAATTACTTGGCGATATCACTAACTTCCTAAGGAGGTATCGAAAGAGAGATAGACAACGGGGCGGCCAGGTACTTAATACGCTAGGGCGGTGGAACTTGGGGGGTGGGCAGGCACAAGGCGCAAGCGCACTACAAAGGAATTGGTTGAGGGGAGAGAAGGGGATCTGCGGCTTCGAGTGAAGTGATATGAGATCCTAGGGGTTATCGATAGAAGGATCACGGGGGGGGGAGGGAGGGATGGAGGGATGGAAGAAAGGAGTCTAGTGAATGGAATGTAGGAGATAGAGGCATAAAAGCCGGTTATCGTCAATTGCAATTATTTTGATGGCCCGCTTGTTGATTGCATAGATATCGACATTGCAGTATTGGCATTATCTGCAAATACAAGTACGAGCGCAAGACCACGAAGTTGGTTTCGGCTATCGACGGATCATCAAAAGCATTTTTTCTCTCGGCAACCCCTGAACTTTTTCTGAACACACTTCGCTATGCCAAGGATGTTTCAGTGATGCCTTCCGGAGCTGAGCTTATGGCGTTCCTCCAGAAATTTTCAGTATTTAGGAGCATGAGGTCCATGTTGAGTGGATTGGGAGAGCGAAACGACACTTAATGTCTCGGAGCAGAGAAATGAGATTGCGGGGTGTCTTCGTACAAAAGCTGACAGTACCACCGCGCGCTCAAACCTGTTTAGCCATCAGTTAGTGGGGCTTGTATCGTTTTTCGCTTGAGTCTCTCCAATAGGTGATGATAATTTGACTTGACGAATCAATTGTTGTCGCCGCGAGATATCATATCTGGCAACGTTTTTGCCCTGCCTCAACAAAAGAAAGTTCGGTAGACTCTTCATCGATCGGGGTCGCAGTAGGGCTGCATTCTATTGATTCCAAATTCTAGCGAGTACGCTGAAATAAACTTTATTGACCCAGGACATGAGCACGCGGTTTTTTCCGTGCCATTCTAGATGGGTGAAGCCGGTTTGGAGAGTAGTCCCTATCACCAGGTCCCCCACTCGGCGAGAATAAATTCAGAGCTCGTTTATTTGCTTTGTGTCTGTGGCATCAGCAAGCCCGTATATCCGCCCATTTTGATTTTGTCAGTTGATTGGTAGGATATCAAAACCAACCAAACACACGTTTGCTGGTTCTACCAACCACCAATCTTCCATCTCCGATTCAAGGAGAACTTCCCACAGCACTGATAACAAGATTTTTCTTGTGGATGTCAGCAAAAGGGAGAAGATAGGTGTTTGCCAAACTTCAGATTTCGGTCCATGGGCCATATCTTCAGGACTCAGAATCTATATATATGAACGAGCGATATATCCTGTCGCCCAGAGCCGGTAGTTTATTCACTGCATCCTGTAGAGTACCATATTAATTCGTGCAAAATCTATAGTCCGACCTCCAACGAACCTCCAACGAAAGTTGTTATAAACCTGTGAGATCCTCAAAGCACTTACCCCTCTAGTTGGCCAGTCAGTTGAATTCAGCATCCAACAGCCAATCCGAGGTCGACGCAACACTGAGCCAAAATTATGATACGAGATGCATCATCTTTCGGGGCCTCACTTCTCCCTAGCTTACCAGTAAAGAACCCTTTCAAAACGCCGTAGTGCAAACACTTTCAAAATATAGCCCCTGAATTCACAAGAGGGTGTCAGTATAAAAAATCATGATTGGTGATCGTTAAACCAAAATCGTAGATCCGAGTTTAAGGGATAGCCAATACTCTCTCTAACCTTATGCATGGCTATTCTAGACTTTTACCTTACTAACACCGGTGTGTTATAACAATGGTAGTAATTAGTGGGGCAGCGCAAAGAGGAGAGCGGGGGAGACAATACTTGCACTCCAAAGGAGCAAAAACTTTTATCATAGGTGGTGAACTGAGAAAGAAAAAGAAAAGGAAAAAGAAACACAATCTATACGTGTTTGCTTGATAGATAGGGGAAGAACTGGCTCCATATGCTTTTCACAATCAAGCCTACGCCCAACCTTTTACAAATCTAACAAGTTAATTGAGGTCACCTTTTCGTAATTGCGCATTCCCCTCCCCTTAATGATACACCTAGATGTACAAAATATCAACCTGCGACCCGGATGAAAAAAATGGCTGATATAGAACACTCAATGTTGGTATAGCTGTTATTAGATAGATGGATTATCCAAACCAAGAAGCAAAAATGCCACATCAAGAATGCTACAAGTTGAAGAGGATGGTTCATCATCCCCGTTTTATGATAATTGCCGGACTACCAAACCCGATTCTTTGGCACCTAGCATATCCAGTGTTTCAGAGACGTAAACGCCATATTAGAAAAAAGATCACGGAGGAACTATGATGACAATAAGACGATTATAATGATTGCGCTCGAGGTGTTCGTAGGCCTACCGGTATCTCCCAGAATATATGGTGAGAGTCAATCCCTCACAGAAATAAACTATTGGACACTGCAACCTTATTGCTTCCGAGACCTTTCCGGCACCAGGGGGGCACCGGAAAAACTCACAAACCCTCTCCACAATCTAATCAGATCTCTAAGATGTTCTGGTACACAATTCATCACTCGGAATTCACTTCTGATTTGACTCCACCCTTACATACCCCTTGTTTTTTTATGGCCGAGGGGGAAATCCTGCTTCTAATATGTACCCTAACTTTGTCGTGGTGCAGCTGGATGGTGAGGGTGATTTGGAATAAGATTCACCGTAAGGCCCCTTTTTCTTCTTCCTGCTTGGCAGGTTGGCAACCATGATATGGCATTTTCTCCCACGAAAGGGGTCTGCAGATTTCCAGCCGCTAGTGCTAGGGAACTCATAGTGGGTATAGTATCTTGAACTAAGTTTCCCCGTTTACGGGCAGGTACCCGTAGGTTCGAATCCGTATTCTATCGTGGCTAACTTTAATCTCGTTGCTGTATTGTAGGTTGCGGCAGAAGACATCAATAATTTTATATACCGCCCCTTTTCACGAGATTCAAACTTTGCTATTTAAAAAGTCTCCGGACACCCTGCATTTATTAGTACCTCTCTTGGCACAAAAGCATCCGGAGACTTTTTAAGTTGCCAAGTAGTACGGTGTCATGCCCTTGGCTGCGGTTCGATCCTCTGCTGTCGTTCGTTACTTCAATTGGCACGTGGCACGAGCACTACTACTTGAGTACGAGTACCGGCGCAGTGGTGCGGTGTTGTCCGTCGCCTCAAAAGATTTTTTAACCAACACAAACCAAAGACACTGACTGTCGACTGTGTCTCTCATGGCCTCACCCCGACTCAAATCCGTGCGGTGTGTCGTACTACGTCATACGGCCCGTGTGACTCGATCTCCTCACCTTGGAACAACCGACCGGCAAAATAAAGAATTTTTAAGCTCCTGCCTAGTTTTCTGAGTAAAATTCAATATTGCCATCATGCCATAGAATGCTCGACAAGAGCGGAATCCCTTGACCTTGACTTGCCAGGCTGGGCAAGCTTTTATTGTGCCAGACAAAGTGTCGGGGGTCATGCCGAAGTGTGGAAAGCTGAAGACATGCAATGCAATGCAATGCAACGCAAGTACGCCACGCCGATTCTCAGCAGAGCAGGTATCGGCCCCGAATGGCCGCGCCACGCCGAGGCACCCACTCAACTTCCTCGATCTTGGCATGATATGGGAAATCAGGGGAAGGGAAGGGAATAAAAAACCTGGATAGAAAATCACAGATGATAGATCGGGTCGGATGTGATCTTCGTGCAGGATCCAGGTACGAGTACTGGAGGCCGAGGGGTTAAACTGCTTTGTCGCATGGTACGGGGATGGTATGGGAGCGAGTGACCTGGGTACAGCTCAGCTCTGCTGGGTTGTGGGATGAGTTTACGATACCGGTACTGCACCGTACGGTGCGGTATTCTACAGACCTGCACTGAGGGGGCCTTCTGCCTCGTGATAAAATAGTAATATTAAGGTTTATTAAGGGTTCAACTTACAGGCGATTGCTGCGGCACTAGAATAGGAGTTCCGTAGATAACGGGCGCACTTTTTCCGAGAATGTCTCTCCCACGGTAGTACTGGGATGGGGGTTTTGTGCTTCTTTAGCTATGGGCGATATTTTCGGCTTGGTTTGATCCAACTTATGAAGCGCTCATTCTGCTCAGTTAGCGCGGCGGATATGGTCACTTCTTGGCTGGGTATCGATATCTGACTCGTAGCTTGTTCTGGGAGGCCTTTGAGATGTTTATTTGAGATTGGGGGCGGAATTAATCCAAAATGGAAACCATGGGTTCTGCTTTGAATTCTATTGTAGCCGAATGGGAAACGTTTTTGTGCCGCACGATTGTGCGATTGCGTGGGGGGTGGGTGAGTGTTGGATTCGATTGGATTTATTCAGGCTTGGACATGATTTAGTGGGTTTTATTGGGTTGGGTATCATATACTCCTTTTTCCCTATTCGCTCTTTAATGGATATCGGTGTGAAGTACGAGCAGGTTTTCTTCTTTTCGTCGTAAGATTAAAATTGTTTCTATTCTCGTATGGGTCGACGTTCTATCCCCACTGGCCGGTTGAGTTGAGGGTTTGCACCCTGACTTATCATATAGAAGTCGATGGTTAGAAAGGGTGGAAATGAAAAATGAAACCAAGGCGGCGGGCGCATGGACCATCCGCATTGCGATGAACCATCGCGGGGGGGAAGCAGAGAGAGGCATTCAATCGAGTATGCTTTATCCCACCGGTAGCTGTGCCTATCCGGCGTCCGCTAAACACAGCCGAAAAAGAGGAGGAAAAAACAAACCTTTTGTCTAGGTTTTTTTTGTTCTTTTTGTTTCTCCCCTCCCTTTTGTCCTCTCCTATGATCCTAGCAACGCATGAATCTGACGCTGCGAGGTGGAAAACGGCGCTTACCAAATTCAACACCCCCGCGTCCCAAACTAGGCGGCGAAGCGGTGAAGAGCTCCAAATACCGGTATCTTCATCATCCTAGCCGCGCCGAATAGACGGATTTCTATTGTATGCTCGATATGGATTGGATGAGCTTCTTGTGGTTGCAGCTGGGTGGGGATACCTGTCAGGAAACGATATCCACTGGTCCATGGTTTCTTTTCTTTTTTTTCCTTCTCGCACAACCTTGATTTCGAATTTGTCCACGCACGCTCCGCGCATACGAGTGAGGAGAAAGTCTCGAAATAGAGAGGAAAAATGGGTACTTACACTTCCTGTATGTGCCTTCGAGATATAGGACTGGCTTATGCGTACTGTTACCCATATAGTACAATTAAATGGTACGAGCCTGCGCGGCAGGCACAGGTACCGGCCCAGTGCCCACCGTCTGTGATAAAAACGCTTCATGAAATCTCCACAAGACCAAATCATTTCCACTTGGGTGGGGAAACGAGGGTATGGGCATGCTGCAGCAGGGGAGGGAACTTGCGAACGGTTGCCCTCCATTTCAAAGTGCCACTTCTGATCGCAATTGGCTCCTCCTATCACTCGGCGGTGGAAGGTTTGACGACTGTGGTTGGTCATTAGCCTCCCCTCCATCTGTGGGTTTTCCCAGGGCGAGCACTCCGCATATCCGCCCTCTCCAACCAGATGTATGGGTTTGGGGACTGCAAGCTGATCCTGGCTGCAATTATGAGGGGCGGCCGGAGGCCATGGTTGGTCGCCAGTTCCTCTCACCTATGAGCGGCCGACCTTAGCCTACCCTGTTCCTTTTGGGGCTGCTTTCTTGTATTCCCTTCCTTCCTGTAGTGGCACAACACTCGTACACTATTCTCCATTTTTATTCATTTTTTATTTTGCTTTTATTTCGTTTTTCCCCCTCCCCATTCTCGTTCATTATTGAAAGGCCCGTTCCGTCCAATGCCCTTCTATCAATTGAATTCTCACTTTTCATCACTTTTGAGTAGATAATAACCCTTTGCCGCTTTCCCTCCTGGTCGGTTTCTCGGTTCTTTTTTACTTCTTGTTCTTTTCTTTCCCTCCTTTTGAATTTTGTTCTCTAGACTTTGACGTTCGAAGTACGGTAGGGTTTTTTCAAAATATATATATATATATATATCTCGGGTACGATTGCAGGTTCGATTTTGTTTCAAGAGCTGCCTAGGGGATTATCCATCAGGTTTTTTTTACTTTGTTTGGAGGAACGTGCAAGTACGAGCCGGCAGTTTTTATCGATTATCGACATTTTTCATCATCCATCATTTCATCCGCAATTTCACTCGGCTCGAAGATATCGGTCCTGGTGATACTTTCCTTTTATATTATCTATAACAAATAAACCTGGAACAAAACAGACGGAGGAGAAGAACAAGGAGGAGAAGAAAAAAAGGGAAAGCTGGCGAAAGCTTGGGCCGAACTCATCTCAAATCAAGCTCTTTCGAATAAGGCTCCATCTCGGGTCGATAGCCTCGCCCTTCATTGCATCTCCGAGAAGGACAGCAATTGCTTTCCATCCAGCTCGGGCGGTGTCGATCCCCTACTTCGCTTTCGCTGCCGTATTTTTTTCACCCTCTCAGTTGAGAGTCTCTGGTCCGAGCCCTTTTGTACTCGTTGTCTGTCTGCGGCGCTGTACTCGCAGCGTCAAGATTTGAGAAGGTATCTGCCGCCGTACCTTTGATTGAGCACTTCTGGGCTCCGCCTCAGCAACCGCATAGCTCTAAGCCGCCACAAAGGGCCCACGAAACAACTCATCAATTACTGAGCTCATCGTGCATAGGTTGGGTTTACTGCAACTCTTCTACTTATTTTTGTCTACACCATATATATATTCTTGATTTCCCGGGGGGTTTTCTTTAACAAGAGAAAGTCTTTCCCGCTTCATCGGGAGTGTGTGTGGGTTGTTACCCAGCTTCTAGAGAAGAAAAGTCAACCCTCCAAAACTGACAAGCCTCTTGAAAAAAGAAAACCGAAAGCTTTTCATATCGTTTTTCGCCACACAGTGTGTCGAACCGACAAAACCAAAGGTGCGTGGGGAATCATTTAATTATTTAGTCTGGTTTGCATTTTTATTTTTGTTTCTGCCTATTTCGCCTTACTTGAACACACCTTCTCTTTCTGTGATCATTATAACTACCGATCATAATTGCTGACGGGCTGAGTTTCATTTTTTTATTTCTCGCAGCTTGAAGTTCTGCAGTCGGCTTTGATCATGGCAAGGCAGTGATTCAATTTATCCTAGTTCTCACAGATCCCAGCAATACCAGTATTCAACAATGGCATATCGAGACCAGCAGCAACGAGCCCCCCACCACTTACCACCCCACACAACTTCCCAGTTATCATTACCCAAGCTTCGCCTCAAGCCTTCCTCCTCGAAGCTTAGGGGTGAGCAATCCTCCTCATCTCCGCCGCCAGCTCCTACTACTAGAAGACTGCTACACGAGCACACATTTGCTTCATCAAGAAGAGCGGAATCCCCAGTATTATTACATCCAAGGAAGAGTAGTCTACCGAAGCCTATGTCCATTATTAATTCTCCGACGATGACACCTGTTACTACCTTGAAACCAAGGACTAGTCCGCCCTCTAGGAGCAACGCCGGCTTCGGAGGGTCGACTGCACCTCCTGCTACAGCTTCGCCGGAGAAGCGACCGCGAACATTGATACGAAGGAAGCCCTCGTCCTCCTCAGCAGCCTCGTTCTCATTGATAAGCCTACGGACAGGCTCGACAACTTCGTTCAACGCATCCACTGCCTCGATTACGTCCTCGTCTTCCCTCGTTGGTGGATCGAGGAATGCCTCTCAGAGTTCGATATTGGGAATACCCTTACCACCTACCTCTACGGTAGGCAAACCCCGATCTAAAAGCTCGTCATCCGCCCAGGTCGAGTCTCCCCAATTACGGACACGAGACCTACACATTCCGGCTCCAATAAACGTCTACGATAGTGGGGCTAGCAGTAGTCCCTCAACAAGGTATACTGAGTCACCCGGAGGGTATAGTTACTCATCTACCCCCTCATCAATATCCTCTCACTCCCCTGGCTTCCCGCCGGCGCATCACAGATTCCGTAATCCCACACCACCTGTTAGAAACAATCTTGATTCAGTCCGCGAGTCAACTACATCTACTTCGTCTGGGTCTACCATCCGAGCGAATCCTCGTGACGACGATTCCGACTCCGAGGACGGGGGCGTGAGGACTGAGCAGCGGAGTATTGGGACTATGAGCCCTCCACCTATGGTTGAAGAGACGTACTTTCCCCAGTTGGGGTCCGCTTCCGCACCTAATACACCATTTTACCAACCGGCCCATAGATCACCTAGACTTGTGCCACAGGCTGTGCCTTCGCCTTTGCACATGTCTGCTATGGGCCCAAAAACTCCTTCTCCTGCCTTAGGTGTTAGGGGACGGAAAGATAGCACTTCATCCATTTCTTCAAGATTAGGTACCCCAGAGTTAGGAAACATGTCGAGGGGTCTTGGCGTCTCAATACCGCCGCAGGCACCGCTAGGCAGACTGGCAAAAGGACGAAGCAAGTCCCTTAGCAGCACTGCTGCTTTCTCATTACCTACGCGAGCGAGCCAAAGGGAGGCTGCTGCTCCCCCACTACCATCACCCGGACACCCACCTCCCAGGAAGAATAGCAATCCTATTGCTAGAGGTCCCACACCACAGCCGCGAGATCCTATGGCTGTTCAAAACAGTTTGTACCATAATATCCCTACATCTTCATTGGCAGGGAACATCTCCGCCATGGCTAAGAGAGGTGAGAGTAAGGATAGGGCTGCGCGGGAGAAGTCGCCGACAAGGTCCAGCCCTGGTAAGTCGCGACCGAGTTTCTTTTCCCGAGGAAGGACGAAGACATCAGGGTCGATGGATGAGAAGGAGAGGGGGAAGGAAAAAGAAAGGGAGAAGGAGAAGGGAAGGGAGAGGGAGAGGGAGAAAGAAAGGGAAAGGGAGAAGGAAAAGGAGAGGGAGAGAAAGCTAGAGAAGGAGAAGAGGAAGGGCCCAGTCGCGGGTACCGGACATGAAGGGTATGCGGCATTTGGGAAACAGATTACTGGTAGAGGGAGGAGTGGCTCTACCGGTGGTAGTAGTATTGGGAGTTATGCGAGGAGTGGCAGTACGAGTTCTGCTACTGGTGGATCACTAGGCAGGACGTCGGGTAGTAGGCGAGGCAGTTCCAGTGGTGAGCCGGACGACTATCTACTTGACAGACTGAAGCCGGTTGTTATCGTTGGAGGCGGAACAGTGGTCGAGAATAGAAACACTGGTGAGTTGATGGCCAGGACCGGAAGTTCCGATAGTAGTAAGGAGAAGAGGAGCTTGGAGATTGGGAAGCGAGGCCCTAGTCCTGTTTACATGTCAAGGGAAGGAAGCTCGGATAGCATGTTCAAGATTCCCGGGAGGAATACTACTCCAAAGTTACCTCCATCGCCGGGCCCTGAGGCCCCTCCGCGTAAATCGGGACGGTGGGGTTTCTTTCGGTCGGGTAGTGCATCTAGTTCGCGGGGGAACGCGACTCCGTCACCGGTTCCGACCCCTGCACCACCGATCACTCCGATCCCGACTGCTGCTTCGGGAACGGTACCAGCTACTACTACCCGAAAAGCGATACATACCTACAGACGCCAACCACACTATGCGCTTCTCGACCAAGAGGAATTACAAGAAGCTGCACAGTTGGCAGAGCAGGTTCGAGAGCTCCGACGGGAGCACGCGCATCCAACCAATAACTATGCAAATGCGATCAGGCATCAGGGTGGTATCCACGAGCCACCAACCATTTCTCAACAAGCTACTCCTCCACCCATCCCTCAGCCTACACCCGCCGTGCTACCTCTGCCTTCTTTACCTGCTCCTCCACCCCCTCCGCCAACACTGCTCCCCCCACCGCCCATTTCATCACCACCACCGCTATCGAGATCCGCTCCTCCAAACGTAGCAGAGCAAGTGCGCGAGGATGTACGCGCAGCAAAGGCAAATGAGCGAAAATACTTTCAGCGACTCCAGCAAGTTGGCCGGATCCCACCGGTTACGAGAACCAGGACACCCAGCCTTCCTCAAAATGTGCCGACATCACCACTGCCCGCTTATCCGAAGACTGTTTCGGTTGCCCCGCCACAAGCCCCTCCGCAAGCCCTTCCTCATGCCCCACTAAGGACAAAGCCAATTCAGAAGCTGCCACCAATCAAAACTCAGATCGTCCGTGCTGAGGTTGAAGCCAGCACTGCACCACCGAGAATGGATCGTCCATTCGAGGAGGGCTTCCGTCGAGCGAATGAGGGATTTCAAGTCCCTTGGGGCTCGTATGGACTTACCCCTACCACTGCGATTAACCGATCTAGGGCCTCTTGCCAGATCGATCCTTTCGATATCCGCAGTGCGCAGGCAGCCGCAATGGTTGCCGAGATTCCTGACGACGATAACCTAGCCGCCAGTCCAAGAGATACAGAATGGCCCATCAGAAAGGATTCTACCGCTTCGATCACTGCAGTCGCAGAGCCAGCACCAGAACCAACACCAGAGCCAGCCCAAGAAGAGGAAGACATCTGGCCAGAGTACAATGACCTCATTGACGCAGGACTATTCGGTGAGGCTACGGTCGTAGAGTCAGAAGTAGAAGAGGAGCAGCCTGGCACGAAATCAACGACATCGTCGCTTGGCTCACCCTTCCGCTATGAAGACCTTTGTAGCGCATTCCCGGACCTCCGAGATGACGAAGGAGTGAAGCTTAACGAGGAGGAGCAAGTTGATAATAAGGGCGAGCCTAAAGTTAACGATTCGCCAACCCTTCGAAATGCTCCACCTACACTTGTGTTGCCCTCGCCTTTGCCTATCGTCACTAACCCACCATTTACACCGCCGGCTTACAAGATTCTTACTCCTAGCACGCCGTTTTCCGTCTCTTCGTTTATTAGGTCTTATGGAGATGACCGCGACCGGGATTCTCGGGGGACAATTGGCAGTGTGCAAAGTAGACATAGCGCTCACTTGGAATCGTCTCCACCACCGAACCTGAGCCTTCCATCTGCTTCACCGCGCCGGCGATCACATAGATCTCGGGGCTCTGATGGGTCTTCTGGTTCACATAGGTCTACTGACTCGACTGGATCTATCGACTTGGATGCATCCCAAGATGAGATGACTGTGCGACTTTGGGCGCTCATGGCTAGTCGTTGGTTATCTACTGATAGAGTCCTTGTCAGCCCTGCGCATGAGATGATGACGAAAATCACAACGGCAGTTGGTCCTCGCGCCAGTGGCGGTGGTAGGGTTCTTGTTATCGATGGCCTCGGCACAGGTAATTCTTCCTCCTTACCTATCAGTCTACTAGGGTACTAACAATCATACAGATGACTGGTCCTTCTACTGCGCCCTTTCATACCCCTCTGCGAAGATCTACAACCTCTCTCCCTCCCTCTCCTCAAACACCAATACTCCGCCATCCCCCTCTAGACCCCAAAACCATCAGCAAATCCACCATGAAGACTTCTCCTCCTCCTTCCCTTTCCCAAAAGGCTTCTTTAACGCAATATCCTTTCGCTTCCTCCCTAGCTCCTCAGACTCCAACCTTCCCTTCATCCTCTCTGAATGTCGGCGTGTGCTCGAACCAGGCGGTTACTTGGAAGCAACAGTCCTGGATGTAGACCTTCTCGGCAACATCGGCCCGAAAGCGCGCAAAGCCGTGGACTTAGCCAAGACTATCATGCACCGCGAGAACTATACTTCTTCCAACTCTACCTCCACACAGTCGGAGAAGGTGCTTAGGCTCCTATCCAAGCGCGGCTTCGAAAGCCCGCACAAGTGCTTTGTCGGCTTGCCGGTAGTATCCAACGTCCCCATCACCGGCGGTGACGAGGTAAATAGCGCCGTGCTCGCCAGGGTCGGTCGGTGGTGGTATACTAGGTGCTACGAACGAGTGATTACAAGTCAGGGCGAGGCTATGAGAAGGAGTATGTGGAATGAACGTGGGTTGTTGAGGGAGTGCGAGGAGCGGGAGACGGCGTTTAGGATGCTCGTTGCGTACGCCAGGAAGCCAGTTAAGGGGATTTCGGCGGGCGGGTTGATCTAATCCTTTCTTTCCCTTGTCTTCTATGATACTTCGCTTTGTGTTTTTTTATTTTTATTTTATTTTCCTAAATTTTGTTTTCACCGGCGAGCGAGTGTTTTTTTTAATGACTATGGCGATGGTGGGGCTTTCTCCTTCTTTTTCATCTATCGGTATACCTCTCTATCATACCTTTTTTCACATTTACGTTTATCCTTTTTTATTGTGGAGTTTGCTTTTGCCTTTAGTTTCTGCTTTTCAACCCTCATTTTATCGGGGCTGGTTTTCGGCTTTTTTCTTTCCCCCTATATTTTACGGCTTGGTCTGGGTCTGGGTATCGGATTGATTTACATGATAATTCCCTTCTTTCTTGTCATTCCTATTTTGGCCTTTTTTGTATAGCACCCTCCTCCTCTCTTCTTCCATATATAAAAACGACCCTGTATGTACCGGATACGATATGTTATGATTTACGCTTTGATTTTTTTCTTATTTTTTTCTTTTCCTTCTTTCCTCTTGTCTACAGTACCAATATGTCGCAGTGGTACGGTATGTACCAGTAGTTCGTTAGCGGTAAGGTGAAGTTGAATTAAATTGAGAGTTCTACAAGTATGAAGAAAACAAAAAAAAACCTCCGCTTTCCTCTTGCTCTACCAATATTTTGCAAGTCCACCCGAATCCACCTCTACATCCGGAAGGTCCAAACTACTGCTGTTGCGGTAGCACAGCACGTGACCTTGATTGTATGCGGGGATCGGCCAGGACATTTAAGCGCTTTGGAATGATTGGCTCTCGGGGTCTTTCGAGCTGACCCTTGCTGCGCCAACTGCGCAACCGCACCGGTATTTCGAGAACTCCTACCGGCCGGCACCACATGAGAGCATCCTGAACTGTATCAGATGTAGAAAGGGGGCGCCGGCCGGGCCGGTGGTAAGCGATGAGATGAGCGATAAGCATACGTGGTACCGGTAATTCAGGGGGGGTTGGTGGGCGCTGAGGGTGGGGTGCGTGCTATGTACCGTGCTAGCACTGTGGATAGCCACGGGCACCCGGGAAGCTCCAGCGCTTGCACACGTACCGGTATGTGTGCTGAGCTCGTGAGGGGTTATGGCGGTGTGGGGTTGTGGGATAAGGTTTGTCTCAGGGGAGTTGGCACGAATAGAACCGTGCTGGAGGACGGTGGTACGGTTGGAGATTGCGTGCTCGAGGGATTAATGTGGTGGTGGTGGTGGTGGTGGTGGTGGTGGTGGGGTGACTTGGGTTAAGAAAACTACATCTGGAAGCGGGCATGCGGTGTCACTCGGAGTTTGTTTTTTGTTTTTTGTTTTTTGTTTTTCGCTGTTTTTTTTGTTTTTTTGGTTGAAACTTGGGATGGGTGTGGTTTCGTATGTGATTTCGTTAAGGGAGGTATCGTAATTAATATAATATAGCGGAATATCAATTAAATAGCTTGATAAGTAGAATGAAGCTCAATATGATATATATTCCCTTCCCATTTAGTGTGAGGTTGTCGTCGGCTATGATTTGGTGACCGTATCTATCCATCCATTCCATCCTTAGACCCACACTCATATCTTCGAATAAGTTAGTGAGTACTGGGCAGGGGGTCGGCGATAAACACTAGGTCTTTTTCTTTTTCTTTTTCTAACAGGTCTTGTGGCTTGTTTGGGGAAATGATTGTTGCGGCAGCTGAGTTTGGTACCGCACTTCTAGTGAAGCGCTAAGTGGTGTTGGGAGAATAATAATATATGCTTATTCTGGTGTTTGGAAATTGTGGCTAGGAGATTGATATTAGTATCATACCTCCCCTATTATAGATAATAGAGCGCTTACCGGGGAGGGAGGGCAAGTCAAATATTTTACTAGTACGATAGTTCAATTAGCTCTCGCTAGAAGGGATGGTTGGAAGGGGCGAGTAGGCAGTGCGATCTAGTAGAGAACGTCGTACGGTGAAAAAGAAAAAAAGAAAGGGGAAGACTACTCGAACAGAAGATAGATGTGCCAGGAAGTTGTAATTGTCTCTCCTAGTAGGACGCTCTATATTGTACAGTACATATTCTTTTTGTCTGGTCCCAACTAAGGCTAGAGTTTTCCTTGATCCCCCCCCCCCATAGAAGAGACGAGGGGGAATTCCAACGGCTCGGCGCCTTTCCTCCAACCTAATCCGGATTATTACGATATATTTAATAGTGCTGCGCTATGAATGGCCACTCTCACAGGCCTATTTTGAGGTTGGCGATGAAGAATCTGTAGCAATTGGAAATTGCAGCTGGTATTATAAAAAATAGAGGAGAAGGAGGAAAAGCGATTCTTTTCCTCTAATAATTGTCTTTCTTCTTCTTTTTCGCTTCTACTACTGTGCCGATGGTGAGCCTTTCTCCCTACGATAGTGGTATGGATTCAGAGTCGGACTTTACCACGTCTAGCATGTTTGATTTGGGCGACAGTCTTATTGAGGGTGAAGGTCTTTAACCTCCCAGTTTTCATCTGGCAGGATTGCTCAAACCTTTCCTGCACTACTTGACGGGTTGTTTGTGAATAAATTGTTGTGAGTGGGGTAAGGATCACAAACGTATCCTGGAAGGGCCATAAAAAGGCAGCAGCACGATGGCGAGTACCGGTATAACCTGATAGGCACTTCAGGACATATCAAAAGTGCCATCTGATCATCTGATAAACTGCTGAGCGTTTGATAAGGGTATGCAGATTCTGTGTTGTGACCGTACAAGCTGCCAGCCTGGGCCTCACACATAGCCTGGCCGTCTGCCCTCAGAGTCTACAGTATATATCGGTTGCAACGATCCCCTAGCGAAAAAAGCAGCGACATTTCAACCAATGCCTCCGGCCATGGAACTATGATACGTGCAGGAAGAGAAGGATTTGCAGGGCGGTGTTGCTGTTGATACGTGTTTAGGATTTGGGTTTCGTTTCTCTCTTTTGTCAGCTATCACTTTATTTACGTCGCCGAGTGCTAAGTAAATCACATGATCTCTTATTCCTATGGTCGACAACTGAATATAAGATCACGTGATTTACTTAGGGCCTGTTTGACAACGACGGCTCCGCTCCGTTCCCCCATACAAAGTGACCATTTCTGAATGTTTCAAAACGGAAGGACAACCACTTTTATATGGGAAATTGTTGTGAAACGGAATAGTTGACCCGCCTTCCGTTCCCACCAAACAGGCCCTTAGCACTCGGCCGCGTGAAGAATCTATTCTCCTAGCTTTTGAAAATTGGAGTTACATGATTCGAGCCTAGATTACTGTAACTCCCATACCGTTCAGTGTGAGTGACGCCATCAGCAATTCCATAACTAAATCAATTCTGGTAGCACCCACTAGGGGCCGTGCTAGGAATTTTACTCTGAAGAATTAGATATAGTGTGAATTTCTCGGGCTCAGTGGTTTGCCAGGGGAATTAAGCAGAGAGCTCTGAAAAAAAAAATCGCGATCTTTTGTCCTGTGGGCTTTTCGCAACCTTTAGGGGAGCTACAATACTGCGGAGCTTGGAATGAAGTTCATCCCTACCGCTGTAGTACATGTGGTCACGATTACTAGAATAGGCTGGTATTCTAAATTTTAATCTGGACTGGAAAGTCTCAGCGGTTTAAGGGATTGCTGATGTCATTAGGGCACTAAGATGGGAAAGCGATGATAGATATATTTCTCATGATAGTTGTTAGGGTACGATAGTTGTTTGGGGCACGACTACTAGTTTAGAGTCGTGGCTGTTGTTTCATAGGTTTTCCCTGTTGTGTGGGTTTTGTTGTTGTGCGTTGCGATCGCTCTCTACTTGGCGACTCATAAAGTACTCGAGTATATAAGTCCTAGACTGGCCAGTAACGTACCCCAGAGAGCAATCACGGAATCGCTAGTTGTCCTTTCTTCCTTCACACAGCTAGTGCTTTCTTTCTTGCTGCGCGCCATTTCCACTGCCGACTCGGGCTAAGTCGCCATCGTGCTAGTGTGCCTTTGGAGTGTTGCTATCAAGCGACACCGCGACCCTCATAATTCGAAAATCTCGCGACACCCGAAATGACTACAAGAAACATGCAAAAACGCGTGGATCACCTGATTGCCGTCAAGGCATTTACCCGCCAATCACTTCCCATGCCTACCCCGAGTGGAACATCTTGGGAGTCAGTGGTTAAGGCACTTCTGGAGAAGTGGGAGGATGAGCGGACCGGTTATTTGAGTGTAAAATCGCCTATTTTGTTCAAGACTCTATTGAAGCGCTCGTGTCAACCTGGGAGGATATTACCCACCATTACAGAACATCGAGCTGCCGTCAAGTCCTTCGCGTACTACCCCTCCTCCCTCGGGATATTGCGAATTCGTGACGCCAGAGGTGTTATTCTGGGATATCGGTTCAAGATCCCACCTCACCTTCTTACAACTTTGAACAACTCTTCTCAGACCTTGGACTTGTATGGGACTAGCACTAGTGGTGGTGGTGGTGGTGGTGGTGGTGGTGGGGGAGATCAGTTAGCGCGGGGCCTTTATGAGAGTCGGCATTATACTGTTTTGGCGGATAATGGCAAAAAGTATGTTGAGAGCCAGCAGCTGTTGCAGGATGGGGAAAAGGGAAGGGAGTGGCTGAGGGAAAACCAAGGACTATTTGATTATTGCAGTAATCAATTACGGTTCCTTTGCCCGGAGCAGTATGTGAGAATGACTAGAAATGTGGTTAAGAATATGGCGAAGACCCAGAGTGCGGATGGGAGGAAGTTGAGGCCACTTGGTGGAGCTTGGCATGGCGTTTGTCTGAATGAAGAGATAGACTCCTCGTCTGGAAGCCGTTGTCATCAGGATTGGTTGAACGATAAAAAGTTGTTTAATTGTGTTGTACCATTTGGGGAAGGGTTCCAAGGTGGAGAGCTGGTTTTGTGGCAGATGAAGATGCGGATTGGGCTGGAAATTGGTGATGGGTTTTTCTTCTATGGGTCTGTGGTTGCTCATGAGGTGATAGACGTAACAGCGGGCGTTTGCAACTCGATTGATCTATTTACTCTTGCGAGCAATTACAAATTGCCGGCCGAACACGAGAAAGCGGCTGCTAATAAAGTTAAATATTCGGTAAACAAAAAGAAGCTGCGTGCTACGAAAAGCAAGGAAGAAGGGCAGACGGTGGAGGAGAATGCCGCAACTAGGAGAAAAATTCGGGAAGGGAAGAAGCTAAGGCTGCGGGCGCAATGAGAAATAAGCCTGGGATGTAAGGGTTAGGGGCTGTTTGGCACGCCAACGTTTGTAAGGTATCATCTTATCATAATATAATATTATACACCTATGAGAGGTATCTGTCTTGTATACCACCAGGAGCTCTTCCTCTCTTGCTTGGTGTACCCATACCTCCAGTCATCATGTTCTGTGTTCCCAACTGTCCCAGGCGGCCTGCAGGGCCCTGGTGGGCTATAGTATCGGGCGTCCCGGGCAGGGTGGGCAAGGACAGCCGGGGAGGGCCCCCGTCTTGCTTAAAGATGGCAGTCCTATGGGTTGACGACTGGGCCCTGCAGTCTTTGTGCAAGCCGAAGCTGCCGGTAGGGCCCGGCCGTCATCTGTAGTCGACTACAGGGCCCGGCCGTTATCTATAGGGTCAGGCCGTCACCTGCTGAGATCTGTAGGGCCCTACTAATTACCCATAGGGCCCTATAGCTATTTCATAAACTACTCTATAATGGATGGCTGCCCTATAAGCTGAATGGTTGTCTCGTACCAGTGCTGCATTAACTAAATAACTCTGCGCCGCACTTTCATCTAGGATAGTATGAGTAAATAAAATATGCTTAAATAGTCGGTCAACCTTGGAGTATTCTCAAATTCAAGAAGCTTCTGTAGCAAGGAATGATGTTATTAGCACCGGAATATAACTTGTAAAATGTTTGGTTTCTTTATGGCACGGGCTTCACACTTACTAGATATAGAGAGAGTATTCCCAATACCTAGCCTTTGAAAAACTTATCCTCCCCCCAGCACGCTTTCCTAAACACGAGCGGGAGCAAACCACCTAACATACATAACGTATGTGCAACAGCTTTCTCAAAGAATGGGTGGAATAAACCCAGGGAGTAATCCTCGTTAGCATAACATCACCTTTCGAATTCCGTTTTAGATCACGGTGTGTCACTCACTCTTATAGCAAACTTAGGACTCCCATTCGTGGTTGCCAGAACATCAGCTACAGGCTTGGACTCTTGGCACTGACTAACTTTATTTCTAACCTCTTCGACAATCATACTCCTTTCTCTCTTTTTTTCTAACCATATCATATCCTACCCACCAGGCCTCTTACCTGCTTGTTTGCTTGCATACTTCCGTGTTTGGTAGCGCCGGGGGGTAACATGGTAGATATCGGCTTACATCGGCTTACTACACCGTGGGTAGAGGGTAAATCGACCTTGGAGCAGAGCACCCCACTAACTTACTCGTTCCCTGCCCACTATCAGCAGCTTGAGCGCTGCCTTCGTTAACGCAGCTCAGAGTACATATTGTACGGGGGTCAAAGACGCGGTGGGGGCGGGCAAACTAGGACGGCAATACAAAACAGGGAAGGGATAACCACAGTTTTCAAGCTTAAAAAATGGCTATGTTGGAAAATGCAGGAAATATCTAAAAGGGCCTCGGCGAGCTCGAGAGTCCTGTCATCTTTACCTGTGCGCAAAGCTGGATACTATACCCTGGCACGAAGTATGAGAAATCCTGGGGTAGACTGCGCGTAAGGGTAGAATCCAAGAAATTTCAGGCATACACTCAGCTACTTGTTAAGTAGAGCTCATAAATCCCTAGTAAATGTCATTTTTACCATATCTCCGGTGCGATATTACCGTTGCAATACTCCACTCGCACTACCGCCGGCTCAGCTCCCTGAAACTCCATATAAACCCACCGGGATAACTTAACCCAATCCCCACCCCAGCACAGCCCCTAGCTGACCGAGTGATTACAGGTGGTCCCACACCGGAACCCCCTCCCCCATGTATCCACCGAGACTCCGGTAACTCAACCACGATCACCAACCAGTATTGGAGCTTCACAGCTGTGCGCCTGGAAGAGAAACATAAGCCTGGAGTGATACATCTACATTTCCTAATTCCCTAGCTAAAAATAAAAGGCTAACAAGAGAAGAGCCAAACCAAACGGAAATGAACAAGAAGTCTACAGCTAATACATTTCAAGCGCGGTGAAAACATGTTTTTATGCGAAAAGGGGGGTAGAGAGAGAATCATAGGGTGAGGGGATGGGAGTGACATCGAATGGTTCTGAGATGAAGAGACGGATTCTAGTAAATAAGAGAAAAAACATCATGATTAGAAAGAGGGAGAGGAAATGGCATGCTCGACGGAGGAGAGGAAGGAAGGAGTGGTTGGGAAGGGGAAAAAAAGAAAGGCACTCTTCCACCAGGGACGAGCTTGCTCACAGAGGGTCTAGCGAACGAACCTATTTGTTCCTGTACCAGTTCTCTGGTGCATCCCCAAGGCACTCTCCAATGGTAACGACTATGTGATTTTTAGCTCCATTCTAAATTGTATGGATATCTATGGGGGATGCTTACATCTGTAGCCCTTCTCCTTGAACTTATCGATCATGTGCTTAGCCAACTGCGCAACTGTAGCCTCGTGAATGTCGTGAGCAAGAACTATGAAGTTGTTCTTCTTTGAGTCGGCCCCATCGACGGCCTTACTGACGATATCCTTGGATGCTTGCATGTTGCTCATGTTCTTCCAGTCCTGAGTGTCGAGGTTCTCACCAACAACGTGGTATCCCATCTTCCCCATGAGTTTCATGCACACATTGTTGCATTTAAAGCCCGGGGGGCGCATATAAGTGGGCTTCTTGCCAATGATTCCGTGGAGAGCATCCTCGAGTTTGATTATTTCCGCGATCTTATCCTTCTGGGAAAGAGGAGACAAAGGCTTATGGGAGTAACTAAGATTCACGTTAATTCTAAAACTAGGGTTAAGGGAGATAGGTGATATACGTGTGAGAACCTATCTGATGACCATCTGCCATCATCCTCCTGAGAGTATCCTTCATTGCCTGATCGTTGAGATCACCGGCATTCTTGCCATTGACGAAGAAAGTAGCTCGGATGCCGCCATTGCTCTTGAGAATGTCCAACAGCCCGCTAGTGTACTGGAACGGCCCATCATCAAAGGTCAAAGCAACCGTTCCAGGATCTTTGCAAGTCTTGATGAGCTGCCCATAGGGGACACCTCCAGGCTTTGGACGGTTCATAATCTGGGGATTTGTTTTGGCCGGGGCGTGTGGAGATGGGCGGGGGGGTTTGCCCTTATGATCGCCGAGAGGAGCCTTGATGAATTCCTTGAGTATCTCATAAAGGCCTCCGCCGGGGGGAAAAAGCTCATCGTCGTTATCATAATCGCCCCAAGAGCGATGAGCTTGATAGCGATCCCAAGGCCCTGAGATACCGCTGGACTTGTGGCCTCTACCCTGCCAACCACCGCCAGAGCCGTGGGAGTCAAAAGATTTACCGGGCCGCCCCTTTCTAAGATGTTTGAAACCGTCCTTTACGTGATCTACAAATCGGTGGCCTTTATGGCCGTATCTGCCCATGCCGCCCCTATGGCCCCTTGGGGGGCGGCCGAGCCCTTGATGAGGGCCTCCTAATGGAGGCTTTGGTGGGTAGTCGGGGGGTCCCCCGTGTTGACCGCTGAAAGGTGGTTTCCCGAACGGAGGTCTGCCAAATGGTTTGTCAAATGGAGGCGGGGAAGGGAGCTCATCATCAGAGTCACTGCAATCATTTTTAGAGTGGCCAAGGTGGTGGTGGCCACCCTTGCGACCGTGGTGACGGCCCATGCCCATGCCTTGGTGGT
Source organism: Tuber microsphaerosporum (assembly GCA_003521225.1). Lineage (NCBI taxonomy): Eukaryota > Fungi > Ascomycota > Pezizomycetes > Pezizales > Tuberaceae > Tuber > Tuber microsphaerosporum. The sequence goes on along the minus strand of QOVD01000136.1, from coordinate 13,831 downwards.
GGTGGTCGTGGTGGTGTTCATCATCGGAGTCAGAATCAGAGTCGGAGTCAGAATCGGAGCCGGAGCCGGAGTCAGAATCGGAGCCGGAGCCGGAGCCGGAGTCGGAGTCGGAGTCGGAGTCGGAATCGGAGTCCGAAGAATCAGAGTTAGAATCGGAATCGTCACCCCTTCCCCCGCGGTACTTGCCCTTGCTAATCTTTTTTCCCCCTTTGTGTTTGCGCATTTCTTTGGGAACCCCTCTCCACTTGAAGCCTCCAGGACCACGCATGCGGCCCGCTCTTCCGTGAGACGGTCCAGGATGGGGCATTGAGAAGAGCCCATTTGAGGGAGAAGCGTCGCATCTCTATAGAACCAGTCAGTGCCCCGACATGAACCAATGCATGGGAACTGCTTACACCAAATGCAGACTGGCATCCAATAGCGCAATGCTCAGCCTTGCTTCCACACCAACCCCACTGCGAGCAGCAGCCGTTGTTTGAGCACCTCAGCCCCTTCCCATTACCCGCAAAGCTATTACCGCAAGAGCCATCACTCGGTGGCCCACCGCCGGCAGCTAACTGACCGATGGAGGTCAGAGAAGAAGCGTCTACCTGAGACGCGACAGCAACACTAAGGAGAAGGATAAAAGACTGTGGCTTCAAGCTGGGGTTAGACATTGTGTATATTGACGAGAGAAATCACTGATCTCCCGAAAGGAGTGACAAGAGTGTAAGCAGAAGAAAGATAAAAAGGAAAGAATGACAGTGTGTAGAAACTCGAGTGAACGGGGGGTGTGGGAGTGGTTACCCCAGGACGTCTGGCGTCATGTTCTTTATACCTCAAAGTTCTGTGTCCGGTAGATCGTTCGCATTTGGGAAGATCTGGCTTACTGAGTTCTCCCACCGGGATTTGGCTTAGATAGCGGTGAGGGATCTGGTCCAGCTGGGGTTGTATCTCGATCACAGCACTTTCGCAAACTCTTTTTAGAGTCCTTGAACGGACATAATTTAGTTAACTAGGGACGATATTCCATAGGCCCAGTAAGATTTTTATTTCCTCCGAATTCCCCCTTTCGGTCATTTCTACATCAACGATGTTTGAGCCCCGGTAAATCTGCGGTCGTTACTTCTCGAGGGGCTTGGGAATAGTTTAGCTAGAATATGCCAGTTCGCACGAAACCTTAAATGCCGGACCCCACCTCGCACTTCTGTATCCGAATCTCATCGCTAAATCTATAAGAGCTCTGAGGGGTATACCGTAAAAACTCTTGAAATTCGCTATCTCCGGCAGCACTGTAATCTCCGGATTTTGAGTCAACAGCGCCTGAGAAGGATTAGCGTTTTCTCAACACGGTATAAGATCGGCCTACTGGACGTGTTGGATCTCGTTAACTGGTATTCGCAATTCTGTTAACCTGTCATACTAAACCTATCGTGGGCTGATCGGCTGATTGCAGGGCTGCCTGAGATAGCGAATTTCAAGAGTTTTTACGGTATTTCTAGTAATGCTGCTAGAGTGATCATATAGGATCACTCTAGTTGTTGACTCATCCGATAATCCTGGCCCGACAAAAAATGCCTACCGATCGCCCCTACACCGGCGGCGAGGGAACTCCGGTAGAGCGAGAGGAAAGCTACCGGCCGGTATCGCAGGAGCGGGGGCATTCTTTTGATCGGTCAAGATGATTTCGCTAAAGCTACAAATAGTACCCAGACCTAGAAACGAACCGACTGATGTCTGATGGTTTACTACTCAAGTATAAGATTCAACGCCCAGACTTCACTTATCATATCCCCGGGAAAGACTGAGCCTAGACGACCTATTTGTCTTGGCCTTGATGATGTTTTGAAGGGTGTTTGGGGAGAAGGGAATTGGGGTTGATGTTACGCCTACAGGTGCGGTATGGGCCCCTTTGAGGATGGGAGCATATCGACAATAGTCGAAGCCCCCAAAACGATGCCGATGCACCGGGGCTATTGATTGAATCACATGAGTCACCGCTCGACTGGGCCGATGGCACTAACATGGATTCTCGGCAGTGCTCGGCATAGAGTATCCCTGCCAAATTGTCTTTGTTTATCGGGAAAACCTATTCAATCCCAGCGAGACTCGGACCCTCCCTACAGAATACCATCCAAGTTTTTTTATGCCAGCAAAAACACAACCTCTCACCCACCAATTCCTTGTAATGCCAAACACAGTAATAAGCATGGTCTCAACACAGCTTGGCAGGGTGGCTGCCCTGGCATTTTCCTAAAAAGGAGATTCATTGCTAATTTTAAGTGACACTAACCATCTAAATAGTTGTCCTCTGAGATTAAAAAAAATTATAAAATTTACCAGTGCTAATGGCTTGTTTTTAAAGAATTATTATTATTTTTATTATTATTTTTGTAATGGTTTTTTCTTTCTTAGAAGTTGGGGTATTATTTTCTTGGCTGTGGGTGAAATGTTGTGATCTGGCTGGCATAAAAAAACTTGGATGGTATTCTGTAGGGAGGGTCCGAGTCTCGCTGGTATTGAATAGGTTTTCTCTTTGTTTAAAGCACCCCAGCAAAAGTGTTGGTGAAACGGGCTTTTTACATCAAAAACACCTACTTTTAGCTACTTGTAGCTTATGAACCACAAAGAACTTTCCAACCTAACTTCTCATATATAGTTACAATACCTTTCTCCTGCTCCTACACAAATCTTAATAAATTTGGTGAAGAATTGGAAAAGTTATGTAGGTTTAAAGTTTCGAGTTAGCCAAAAAGTGTCATTTCACATACAAAATTGGCATAGCAACGAGCATGATCCACTTTGAAGACTACTAGCTTAGCCCCATAGAGTTAATTGAGCTGATATGTGGTGTTAGGCGAAAGCTGCAATGAAGATGAACACAATTAGGGAAGTGACAAATATTATTTGAAGCAATTCCAGGTGTGGGGGTTGGTCAAACATGGCGAGTTTTGGTGCAAAAAGGCCGTTTCACCAAGACTTTTGCTTAGGGACTGTATCTGGCACTCAACCCTACATAGAGCGCATAGGCCGCCCCAACCAACCCAAGCATAACCTTGGAGCTGCCCCGACTCACCGCTTTAACCAACCTCTCGTCAGCCGTTTTCGATGCGGGCAGCTCCCAAAGTGGATGACGGTCATGGGAAACCCACCCGGAACGGTATAGGACGCGGAACGGACCCGCAATGACAAATGTCGACAATCCATGGGCGAAATCGACGAACTAACCCCCCCCTACCAAGCACTAGCCGGAAATCAAGCAAACTAACTTAACCACTCCAAGGAAAGTTCAACAGCGGAAACCCCAGGTATTTTAATACTAGGCACGCTCTAGATATCTCAACCGAAAGAGTTGGAGCAACCTCACTAAGCTATGAAATAATCTAACAAAATCCCAAACTGTGGGCTATCAAGGCTAATGCGTCAAGAGATGATTGGCCGGTCAAAAGAAATATAGGATTGCGCTTGGATAAAAAAAGATATTCCTGGTATTCTACGAGTACCGGGAGGGCCCGGGATTGACTAGTATCGAAAAGGTTTTCTCGTTAAACTGATCTTCCCCAATTGGTTCAGCAGCGTTTTTACACGATAAAAACGGTCGCCTATGTGACTATACAAAGGCATGGTTACCCAGCACTCTGGAACAATCTTTAGGGAATTTAACTCCAGCATTCGATAGACAGGGAGACACAGAATACAGAACTGTGTGCTATGTCGCTGGGATTGCCTCGTCTGGCAAGGTCTAGTGTTTTTGTCCTTTGTTTTTTTTGTATCCCCTAGGGAGAACTGAGCAGCTCTCCTTTTTGTTGCATCTTTCGCCCCTTTCAAGAGTGGCTAATTCCCGACTACGGCGCACACAGTTCTATTGTTCGAGTCTCTACGTAGCAGCTAATACACCAAAACCAGAGACGAAGATAATGTGAGTATATTTGATGTCACAGTATCTCTCTGGCCTGGGTATCAAAGACTCACCTGCGAAATTCACAGGAATAGAGCAACCGTGACAAATATGCTCAGGCCCCTAGCAGGCAAGCATTTAAGGCCATCCCCAGACCAGCATAACAGCAGCCCCATGTCACGCGGCTCTTTCACACCGGTCTTCCAAGTTGCAGTCACTCAGCAATTCTCTTCAGACCTTGGCCCACTGAGCTACCGGTATTTCAAGCGGAAGCCCTGGCAATCGGCTAGGAATCGGGGTGAATTTACCGGCACACGCGAGCTCGGTAGAAATCCAAATGGCTATGATGTATTGATTGCGAATCTCAAACATGAGACATTGGAAGCAACGATCCCAGGAGAATTGGGCATTCCGTAGTTTTCAATGGCCACAGAGGCTGGAGTGGAGAAGGTTATTCGTGTGGCAATGGCTATATATATCGTCTGAAGGATATATAGGACGATGTTAAAGTGAGGAAATAGATGGCGCAGAGGTGGACAGTAGAGTAAGAGGATTGGCTTGGAACTTGGGCAGTATGTAGGAAGGGTAGGTTAGGTAGATTCCACCACTTCATTTGCGGTCATTTAAAATTAAACAGTGCCTTCCTGACATGTATAGCCTAAACCATTTAGCCATGTTAGAACCCCATTTGCTGGTTTTCGCAATTCCTTTAATCTGCCAAACGAAAGCTATCATGGGTTGGTGTCATGATTTTGACGGATAATGCCATGGCGAATCGCGGGGGTTCCCATGGTAGGGGAGCGCCCCCCCTACCCGGTTGAGAAGTGTCAAAGACCGCAGACAACCCTTAGGTTTGGCGAGGATAAATACTTGACGTATGGCAGGGAAAATTGTTGTGCGTAGATGTTGAAAGTTATAGGCGGGCTAGCACCAGACTAGGCCGAGTGAGCGTCCGTGACCGCCACACTGTGATATTTGGTGCTCATTGTGGAGGATTTGATTTTTTTGGGCTAGGGGAGGGCTCATAGCCGCAACCGTGATTTGCGATTCACGTTGAACTAGTAAGAGTCAGGTAGGCATATCCGGCGTAAATTATGAGATCAATGACTTTGAACCAAAAACCGTTCAACCCCGCACTCGCAGCTGCAAGCAACCCCTCGCCGATTCTAGAACTTGAAGAGCCCACAAGAACAATATGGTGACTCCACGTAATGTCACACCATCCCTCCGGGTAGTGTATTGAAGGCTCTTTTATAAGTTGATGCTAACCCCTCACTTTTGGCGTTTTTCTGGAAGGCGAGAGAGCTAAAGGAACTTTGTGAGATGAGAGTGTAATCATCAGACCTCACTCAGGGTCTTGTCTACAATTGAGGTCGTTTAGTAACCATACAGAGGCCAAAAGCTACAAAAATTGAGGGGTTTTGAGTTATGATTACCTAGTCACCATAGGCAGAAATTGCATAGAAAAAATTCTAAAATATTCTGAAGCTGAGTTTCAAGATATCTGTGGAAATATTTCCATAAGTTGGCTTCTTTTATAGGGGTAGTAGAATTGGCTAATAGAGTCCTAGTTGGAGAAGGGAGAGAGAAAGTTTGATCAGATATGTTGGCTGTCTCCAACACCTTAGAATTTATGATGAGTTTGAGATTTTACTAACAAATTTTTAAATGTGTAGAAGCTAACAGTAATAGTCCAGAGATGGTTTTTCACTACTTAAATCTAGGTTCTCCCTCCACTACTCCATCTTCTAAGAAAGGACAAGAGATTCAAGCATTACAGTGCCTATCAGGCCTGCCAGGGGCCTTTGTTAAGAAAAGCATTCTGTGTTAAGTGCACATCAATTGCCATCTGACCACATATCTGGCTAGAGATACTATTGTATTATAAGATAATTATCACTAGATAGAAACACTGCTCTCCCAACAGTACCCATACTAGTACTGTCAATTGCCCATAGCTTTTGTACTAAGTATAACATATTACTTAACATCAAGCTAGCTTATCACCTTTACATGAATGAGCAAATACTGGTTGTCACTCTAGTATAAAAAATAATTAACTGGTTGAAGGTCATTGTTGAGCCAGGTATACTTAGGATTACTAAGAGTGATAATATAATCCTCACTCTCAAGGGTAAACAAGAGAATCTTGTAATCTGGCATTAGCAAAAATAATACTTTGTGCCAAGTGTGCCCAGTGTGTCAGGTGCACCTAGTGCATATAAGTCAATTGTAAATCAGAATACAACTACTAGTACTCGCTTAACTCAGGGCACATCTAGCACAATACATGATTCTCATGAATGCACCTGGGGCAAGACTTGACTCACAGAATACAGGCTAATATAACACTATCTTCAGGAGACGGAGTTAAAGCTTTCCCCTTTACCCGCTCCTGACCTAGGTCATAATATAGTGTCTTTTTAAGTTCATATAAATAGTCTTCTATTATGGTTCTAATTTTATAACATATTTAAATACAGGATTCCTGAGCTCTTTCTCCATAGCCCTTCTAGGTCTTCCCTTCAGAGTAGACAGCAAATTCCTGTGTTTTGATGTGACAAAGATGTATCTTATACAAGCCTATAGCTGGCATTGAGCCCAACAACCTCCAGAATACAGAATCAAAATCCGTCCTGCAGTTGTGAAGCAATCTGCCATCAAGTAAAATTCCATCAGGGTTACTATCTGATACCTCCTGCATAGAAGACAGTGATTTCATGAGTTTTGATGCCATAGAGACATATTTTATACAGGCGTACAGCAGGCATCAAGCAAAATGACCTTCAAGAAACAGAATTGGAATAGTCTAAACAGTTGTGGAGAAATCTGCCATCAAGTAAATGGTCATCATCTTAATACCTAACATTCTCTTTACAGAAGTTAGTGATTTCCTGAGTTTTGATGCAACAGAGATGTATCTTATACCAGCACATAGCTGGCGTCGAGCCCAACAATCTCAAGAATGCAGGATCAAGATCTGTTAACTGGTTGTTGAGCAATCTGCTATCAAGTAAAATTCTTCTAGAGTTGCTCTCTAATACTTTCTTTACAAAATACAGCAACTTCATGAGTCTTGACGCCCCAGAAATGTATCTTATACCAGCCTGTAGCTAGCACTGGCATTGAGCTCAACAACCTCCAGGGAACAGAAAAACAATCTGTCTTAAGGTTGTGAAGTATTCTGTGATCAAGTAAAATTCTGCCAGTATTAGTACCTAACACCCCTTCTATAAAAGTCAGTGATTTCCTGAGTCTTGATGCAATAGAGACATAACCTATATATGTGTATAGTTGGTGTTGAGTCTAATAATATCCAGAACCCAGAATCAAGATCTATCACACAGTTGTGGAATAATCTGCCTTTGAGTAAAAGTCCGCCAATTTGAGTAGCAAATACACCCTCTACAAAGGTTAGCAATTTCCTAAGTATTAATATGATAGTGACATAACCTATCCTGCATGTAGCTGGCGTTGAGTCTAACAATCTCCACTATACAGAATTCAGATCTATCATGTAGTTGTGGTATAATTGGCGATTGAGTCAAGGATCATTAGGTTTCTAATACCCTCTCTCCAGAAGAGAGTGATTTCATTAGTTTTGATGCTACAGAAATGTACATTATACTGGTATATAGTTGGAGTTGAGTCCAACAATCTCCAGGAAAAAAAAAAAATATCTGTCAAGGAGTTGTAAAGTAATCGGCCTTGGAAATTGGAAATTGCAAGTCCTATAACTCGATAAATAATCCTCAGGTAGGAAGAAATCCTATATAAGTGTGTGCAACATAGGTACATGTTCCGGTAGCATTATACTGATGGCAGCGATGGATTTCCCTTGTCCTGTTTAGCTTGATTTATATTTGAATTGATCTCAACTCTGGTATTACTTATGATACTGGCAGCTTGTTATAGTTTCTTTGGATAGAAGTTATTGCTTTGAATTCCCCTGGTCAGGAATAGTCATGTATACCGGCAGTATGTAGTAGGCTTTGTAGCGGTGAGCTATAGGTCTTTAGAACTTCAGCAGGCCTACAGGATTCTGGTGACTATGCACTTACCGGTATTGATCGTAGAAGTTGGATTCTGGATTACTACAATTTGGCAGAACTCTATGTATTTAAGAATGGTCTCCTGACTAGCACTGGTAGGAGACAGCAGACTTCAGCGAGATGCCTATATTAAGAATATATTTGGTTGAATGGCCATCCTTTGTTTCTTTCGCCCATTACTAGTTACTCTTCTGTCTTCGCCTCTCCTGAAGTCTCCCTTGAGTCCAGCATTAGCAGGACCACCACTAGTCTAATTGTACTTATGTTCAACAGGAGTAAACCTGTTATAGTGTATAGCTGGTGTCAAGCTCAGCATGATGCAGGTGTCAGATTTAGTATCTGTTAAGTAGTTGTGGCAAAGTCTTGTGGTTCAAGGTATTTGATATTGACTGTTATGATGAAAGTAAAGTATAGAAAAGGAAGCCCAAAGTTGTATCATGTATTAATCTTAGTGCGTATCAACCTAAGTACGAAGGACACATCAGAACGTGTGTGAACCAGTGAGTCCCATAGCTATTGCTTGCTTTCAAACTATAACGAGCTGGCACTTTTGCTTTTGAAAGATCAAGTTCTTAAAATAGAATCTTCTGGTATCTTTATTGCAAAATTAAGATTAAGAGTATGGTGGCAGCACCCACACTAACCTATCTCTCTTTGCTCAGATTATCCCTTTCTTCATATAAGAACAGGCTGAAATGCTATGATCCAAAAGGTGGGTATTGTAACCGGTACAGGTACCTGAGTTACTATGTTAGGTTTCGAGTATCGTTTGATACTCAGTATGTTTTATGTTTGGTTTGAAGTATCGTTTGATACTCAGTATGTTTTAGGTTTGATACCTAAGGAGTTTCAAGGCTGCCACTTTCAGAGCCTTATTATTATTGTTAGCAAGGCACGGGATTGCCTGACAAGTGTATTTAAGACCTGCTATTCTCCGGACTTAGAGAGAGCAGACTTCGACAGACAGAGTTTTCAATATACTTGGTTGAACAGTTACTTCTTCAGTTCGCTTCGAGAATCTTAGTATTCACTCAGGTTTACCAAACGCCTACTATTAGGAACTACTTAGTAGTTGCGATATAGTAAGAAGTTTGTTACAACAACCTAGTCTAAGCCTCCGGTACTTAGTCTCGTTAGATACCGCATTTTGGTATAGAGACTGTATCGTTATCCTATCAACATACGGCACCACCCCGTGGGGCCGTTACAGGTATTGACCGAGGGGTACTCAGGAAGCAGAGTGGATTAATGGTAAATTCTGATGTGTAATGGTATTGTGAAGTGCATTGAGAGGCATGGGGGGTAACTTAGAGTAGCAACCTACCTCTCTGCCAGTAAAGAGACATAGAGTTGCAAAGCAAGTCAGGGGACACCTAGCACTGAGAACTCTGATCTGATATAGCTGGTATTAGAGCGCAATGCTGGTATACCTGACACAATGTATTTTTTTACTGATGTTATTCCATATAAGTATTAGATAAATAGTCTTCCAATAAGCCTGAAGGTGGTTTATCTATTAGAATTGATGGAGAGTATATAGAAATCAAGAAGAAAGAGAATCTAACAAGTCAACAATATACTATGTTGCATGAAATACTTCAGGTAATCAGACCTTCTTGGTAGGAGATATCAAAACTGGTGGAAAATTTGTACGCATCTTAGTAGAAGTTTAGAGTAAGTGGAAAATATGACCAGCTTCAAACATCATCAGGAAAATGTCGGAGGTGTGTCCACAGAGGTCATGAACGCTCCTGGTCCACCAAGGGGTGTTTTTGTCCCCGTGGTCCTCCTGGTCTACTCTAATCTGCCTTGATCCAAATTTCCGAAAAGTTTTACCGAAAATGTGGACCACAGTGGACCACAGGGCACCAGGGTGTACCATGGGGACCATAAACCACCTTGGTGGACCTGGAGGGCCGTATACATTTTGCTGATGATACCATACTTAAAAATCTTTTCATTGAGAATCATCTATCTAGTTAGCACAACTCTTTAATCTTAGTTAAAGATTTAGTTAAAAAAAAGTTTAATGCATAATGTTCTATACTTGGTAGTGAGATACTAGTTGCAAGCTGCTGAAAAACGGAACTCAATATTTGGAATATGAGAATCTATATTGAGTAAGGAATTGTGTATTAAAAAGCAACAAAGCTTACCACTGGTGATGATAAAAAAGTTTTCCAGTTTCATAGTGTTAGGGGTAGCCGATATGGGGACTCTAATATCTAACAAAGCCAGGGTAGGTGTCTTTGGAGATTTGTCTAAGAAGGCTCGTGGGTAACTATCTCTCGTGAGAAGTAAAAGGTAGTTGGATGTGGTGGGGATTTGTAGCGTGATGGCGTTTTATATTGATAACATCTCTTCTCCAGTGCTTAATGATTTCTTGTAGCAAGTGAGGCACTTCGATATTTATATTCCGCGTCTAAGTATTCGCAGGCTAACTAATAATTACTACCTAAAAAGTGCGAACACTCTCTGACCCTGACAACTAATCGACTACTTGCTTAGCATTATGAAGACATACACTTATTCATCTAATTGTAAGGGTGTGTCATTCCCTTCAACGATAGGTGTGCAGAGTTCTCGCAGTCCATCAGGTGCTAGCGTTGTAACTTTCTTCATCAAGCCTTGTAAGAAGTGGCCAACTCCTTGGTCGTCAGACCATTCAATGCGTACGAGTTCTTAGGCTGCATACGCATTAGGTTTCGGGATGACTCTTGCTTGCAATCGCACCTATGGCTAATTGCGCGCAATGCCTCTCCCTTACTGACTGGCTCTGAGTGGCACTGTTGGTCTCCACTATGCGTACTAGTGTCTAATTTTCTCATAGGAAGATTTCGCCCAAGTGTCCACTCTTTTGTTTCCCTCAGCTCTCTTTTTAACTTTAAAAGCCTGTAACTTTATGCGACATCAACCAATTTGGTCTGAACTACTTGCATAATTTTCGCTAGGTTCTCTTCTTATATATTCTGCGAACAGCATCCGGTCGGACAGAGAGCCGCGATGTATATGGTGTTATTGCAAGTGGTCCCTGGAGTGAAGTTCCTGAGTGCAAGTGCAACTACCACAAGTGCTGCAACGAACGTTGTGCTCCAAAGTTGGGGCCACAGGGGTATGATGGCCGTATTTTTGAGGTCTGTGCGCAGGGGTCTGTGCGCTCGGAGGTCCGTGCACTGGATTCCAGTATTTCATACATGAGCTTCCAATATATCTAACAGATAGCTTTCTCCACTCTTTAAGTTAAAATTACTCGATTTCTCATATTTTTTAAATACAACTTGAAGCTTTGAAAAATAATATATAATCTCAATCATAATGTATATGACTAAGTTACTTAATAGAAATATGAGGAAATTAGTAAGGATTTCAATACTAGCTCTATACCAAAGTATAGTATCAAGTAAGAGTACTAAAAATTCTCAATTTCAGCTTTTTACTTCTTCCTCACTAAGAATTACTTTCACTACAAAAGTGAATATTTTCTCTTAAAGGATTCCCAGAAGTTGAGAGTCAACTCCTATTCTCCCATATACATATTGTAAGAGGATAAAAGAAAAGATTTTATCAAGAAAGATTCAGTATAGCTTATAAAAAGAAAGAAAAAGACAGAAGAAAGTGTTATTAAAGAAAAGAAAGAGAGTAATTAAAGCATAAAAGAATAAAGAAAATTCAAAGAAATAATTTCCAATAAAAACAGCCAAAGTAATCTGTCATTGTTGCTCACTAAATCAATCATTAATAATTATTCTTGAGAGCTTCTCTCAACCTCTTTTATATTATTCAGACAGGTAGAGAAAAGCAGTCTTATAAAACTCTTTTCTCCACAATACTCAATACAGCAGTCACACTTGCTAACCTTAGGTACTCCTAGATACACTAACTCAAAGCAGCTATTTTCTAAGATTAATACCAAAATACCAATTTTGCCCTCCATAGTGCTGCAGGCTTATACCAAATTGTTTAACAAACTTTATAGTATAATATCATATAACCAATAATTATAATACTGGACACTCAAAAGTTATACTATCATACTAGGAGATTTAAAATGTCATACTTTATATCATTTGAGTAATAGGTATTATAGAAGAAATTTAAAATACTATGTGTGTGTAGGCCTTTCACTTTCACCAGTAACAGTAATAAGTCAAACAAACTACTCTTATCACATGATCAGCGATTTACCTAATAATCAGATAATACTTTCTTCTAATAGTTGTACAGTACAAAAAGAGGGCCTGTGGAAATTTCCCACCACCAGCAAGAATTAGCTCTATCGTTTACTCGATAAACGGTGTTCATTGAGCTCATCAGGTGGGATGCTTTTGGTTTGTACATAGGATTGGGGGGGGATGCTGGGATCTCTCACACTAGTTCGTGAGCCACATATGTATCATCCACTTCGAGCAGATAAGAAGCCCTTCCTATGATAATTGTCTATTTTCGCTGGCGGAGTCTTTGTGAATCGGCTGCTTAAAGCTCCACCACACTTAGTGTGGGATTGAACAAGCTTTAATACCCCCCCCCCGCCCAAGTACTAAGATAACAATTACCTGACATTTTCATATCATACCACCAAACTTCCGAAACTCCAGAGATGCCTCGCAACAGGTCTATCTACCCGAGTTGTAAACCCTTAAACCCAGCCCGACTCAAACAGAACCCGAGCCACCAAGAAAAAACCAAACCCTTTCAAAACGGTGAACCAACATCCTTTGCACCGCGAGCTTGTGGGTATATATAATAACTGCTTTCATCGCCAATATCTACTGTAGGTAAAATTAACCCTCACCATCAAGAAAGTTCCTCCTTCAAACGAAGCAGAGCTCTCAGGACTCATACTTAACACCCATGATTTCTATAATTCCGATAATCCAAGAGATTCACCAGACCCACCCCATACCCCAGAACATACCATAACTATCTCCGCTTCTTCCGCCGGGACGGAGTAAGAATAAGGCCAGTATGATACTACATAACAACAAATGGTACCGCAAGATCCCAGAGCTTAGAGAGAGAACAAAAAACATTAAGGAACAATATTAGGAGAAAACTTCCCGCCTTTACACCCCCCCTCCTGCATCACAAGACTTCATATAATAACACCTTTTTTTTCCCAACGTCCTGATCACCCACCAATCAGCCCACAATTACCCTTCCAACAGTACTATGCTCGCGCGGCCGGGTTGAAGCCACGCGCATCCAGGGCTAGCAAGTAGCCTATAGGAATTAGTGGGACTTTACTGGATGCGGTACAGTATCGGACTGAGTAGTAGGATAATAACTTATAAGATACAGTGATGGACGATCCCCTGATCGCGGGAGGAAACCGCCATCCGACGAACGCCATTGTGAATAAGGACACTTGCTACTGTCCCCCCGGAATATGCCATTGACATGCCATGAATGATTTCTTGACATCGGCACTTGGGGACTCGGGAGTGAGGAAACATGATGGAAGCCTCGTGTCTCACGCGATATATCGATTCGTGAGTATACTGAATTCAATACTTCATCCATACGATAGTGTCATACTATTCCTTATTGGTCTGGTAATCGCTGCTAGTTTTGGGTGCGCGACTTAACCCTGGCCCTGCGAGCACAGTGTAGGAAATAAACATCCTAATCACACATTCTCACTCGGGCAGTTACCACTTCCCACACCATCGATCAATCGATCAAGCTTTCATTCAATCATCCAAGTCGATAAACCCCACAACATTTCCCAACGCCCCACAATAGTAATGATAATAATATAAAAAAAATCACAAAACCTAACCCAAGAACCCCTAAGAAGGCACACAAACGGCCCTAACACCCCCATCCCCAACAATCTCCCTCCCACCAACCCCAGAAGCCCCCTCATTCCTAGCGACAATCTTATAAACATCCCCCATTCGTC
>QOVD01000135.1:0-32578 GCA_003521225.1 Tuber microsphaerosporum | reverse complement strand
GGTTGATGGCTCGCTATGCCGGGCGCTCGCTATGGCGTGGAGCACGTTAATTTAATTTTTTATTAGGGTTTGGTGCGCTGAACTGTAGGGTACAAGTACTAGTAGTGGTTGATTCGCTCAGTACCGTAAAAACTCGTGAAATCCACTATCTCCGTCAGCCCCTAATCTCCAGATTCTGAGTCAAAAGTTCTTAAGAAGGATTAGTGCTTTCCTGACACGGTATAGCTTGGGTCATTTGGCTGTGCTGGATCTTGCTACCTTGGCCAGCTAAACCTATCTTGGGCTGATGTCACGATTTACAAGGATATTCGTGACAGCACGGAGATAATGGATTTCATGAGTTTTTACGGTAGTGCGGGATAGACAGATGGAGTGGGGGGTACTCGGGTAGGTGGGGAGGGCGGTTCGCTTGGGCTAGCGAGCTTGGGGAAGGGAACGTAGTCCGGATATGTCGGCGGTACCTTTTTGCAATGTGTGTCGGTACTCGAGTATTACATTTCACTGTTCTATTGAAGTACCGCACTACAGGTGTGTGTGTGTGTGATTTTGGGATTTCTCTGGAGTGATTATTAGGTGTGGTGAAATCCATACTCGAGTAGTGTTCGTGCCGTATCTCCGTTTCCCTCTGGGCGCTGAAGGTGGATGTGTGAGGGGGATGAGAGAGTGTGAGAGCATAGTACTCGAGTACTGGGCTCGTATGCATGTGCACGGAATAAGAGGTGGGGTCTAGGGGAGGTCCGAGAGGAGAAGGGTCTGAGAGACTGATTGATTCTCTGATTCACTGAATGAGGTACTGCCTGGCGTTTGTAAAACGGACTGCTATTGCATGCAACCAAACAATTCTGAGGATCTGGCCAATTTTTGACCTGTATGCAACAGCAGTCCGTTTTGCAAGCGTCAGGCAATCACGAGATGGTGGGAATGCCACGTTGTTTAGAGGACTCCGGCTGTCGGTCCAGTTAGGTGAGAAGGCGGAGGAAGAGGGAGAAGGAAAAACGGTGGAGACTGAATCTGGAGAAGAAAAAACAAAACAAAGGACAGTCTTTCTGCCCTATCACACCGTATTCGAACTGGTTAGTGGGTTATCGGTTCGGTTGGATATCTTCACGAACCTCAAATTGGAAACTAGAAGCTGTTCAAGACATTCAAGAAATGCACTTGATGACAAGTGGAACGTATCGGAGTGCAAAAAGGAAGGAAGAAAGAATCAATTTAAGCCATGGGATCTGCTTGCATGATTTTCTTGACATCGATAAAATCGTTCAATTGTTTATGATATGCTATGAGGTGACTGGATGGTTTCTTGGTTTATTACGCGGCCCACCACCACCACGGAACACCAGAACCATCCAGCCAAAAAGGTACAGTAAAGAAGGAACTAAATACATCAAAAAAATCCGATATCTCCCTCCCCCACAGCACAGCCCCACCCACTACCCGGCCCATTGCTCCGTCCTCCACTCTAAACTGCGGTTCTTCCCCGCGCCATTACACATAATACATATCGAACCTGAGGGTGAAAAAAGGGTACAAAACGAGTGGATGAATATTACAAAGAGATGGAGCGGGCCAACAGAGCGACCCGGTCCAGTAACCTTTTTCACAAAAAAAGTGGGGGAAAAAAAGCTAAGGAGCACGTTAATGGTCATATAGAAAGGGGAACGAAGAATAATAGACAGGTAAATAAACGAAAAAAGAAAAAAAAGCTACCGGAAACACCAAGAACACCCCCTCCCCCACGCGGCCAACGGCTTATATATACTTTGTGATGAGTGAACAAGAAAGAGAGAAAACGCATACACAAATATACAGAGACACAGATATACGACCCGAGAATTTAGGGGACCTTGGACAGTAGATATCCGTCACTCTGCAGATTCTGGGCAATCTGCAAAGGGTCGTACTTGTGGCTGACAGTCCTCATCTGTGCGATATTCGCAGCGGGATAAGTGGCGAGAGGGTTCTGGTCCCTGGAAGCATCGTTGGTGTAAATGTACGGATTTCCGAATCCCAGAGCATTGGAGACCTCACTCCACTTGTCCGTGACAGCCTTACCGGCGGCGCGGACGGCGGTGTCATCAGCAGAATTGTCCCAGTCGATGAGCATAGTGAACCATTGCTGCGTCTGACTGGTGAGGCCGAGAGCGTTCCCACCACTGCTGTATCCGTAATCTACAGCACTCTTGGAGAAGGACTGGATGGAGAAGGACATGTTCGCGTTACCGCCCGTGGCAGCATTGATCGCGAGCGCTGTGGTCTTCCAGAATGCGTAGACCGTTTTGTACATTGTAGCGTTGACACCGGTGCTCACGGCGCGGTAGTCATGGCGGGCAGGGACTGGGGAGAAGGCGTTTGAGAGGGAGGCGACGAGGCCGTAGTGAGTTCCGACCTGAGGAAGAGCGAAGTTCCCGAGGAAGGGGATGCTGCTGAAAGCTGAGAAAGCCGACGGGAGGGAGGAGGCGGTGCCGCCGTAGATGTACCCAACCAATGTCACATCGGTTGTCGCACTTAAGACGAAACCGGCCTTCGTGTCCGCTACTTCACCGTTCTTCTGGAAGTTCTCTACCGCGTCGAGGATTGCTGGGGTCTGGGCTGCATCATACACTCGTACCTCGTACCAGATCTGCGCGAGGTCGTTACGAGTGTACATGTCGAAGCGGGTTACGATCCCAAAGTTGCCAGAACCACCCTTTAGCGCCCAGAATAGATCCGAGTTTTGCCCGGCATTTGCATTTAGAATTAAACCATTGGGAGTGACAATCTAAAACCAACGAAGGGAATCAGTCTCAGTTCAGCCCTTTTTTTTTGGCGGAACATTAAACAAAAAGGTAAAAAAATCATCTTGAAACAGATTTCTCTTCTCCGCTTGTCGTCCTTGCATTAAACTTCTTACGTACCTCGAAATTTTTAACATTATCACAGGCCAATCCGTACTTGTTCGCAAAGAAGGAAAGTCCTCCGCCAAGGATCAAACCACCAACACCTACATTTGGGATTCTCCCACCGAGGACAGTGGTGCCCCTTTGCGCGAAGTAATTGTAAACGTCAACCCACTTGAGGCCGGGACCTATACTTGCGACGGTCCCGTCGGTGCTTAAAGACATAGACTGAAATTTCGACATGTCGATGAGTACGCCTCCGTCCGAATTGGCGTACCCGGGATTCGGTGTGTGTCCACCGCTACGCACCGAGTACTTCACATTGAGGAAGGAAATAATTATCATAGCGACGGAGACTTGACTGGCTGAACTCGGCGAAACGATACATCTTGGACTGAGCCAGCATGTCTTCGACCTACACAGCGCACAAACGTAAAAAAAGATCAGCATGCCTATCACTCAACGAAAACATTTGCCAGGTGTATGGGGGAGAGAGGAAACAAACCAATTCAGAGTGCTCAATGTGGTGTACGACGTACTCCCAGATTGGCACGCGTCTCCGGCAAACTTTAGTTGGATTATCCAGCAGGCAAGATCAGTGGCGAGGTCCGAAGTCCGCTTGCGCAGTTTCGCTTTTGATGGGGGAGCGCTGGTCAAGTTCAGAGCTGCCGCGCTGTCGTTCAGTTTGGCAGTTACCTCGTTGGCCGTTGTAGGGTCCAGGGAAAGCAATCCCACGAAGTCAGGGATCGTTGTTGGGATTACTGGCTGGGGGGAATCTGTTTGTCTGGGTGCCAAAGCGATTGCTGCGGAGTAGGCCACGTTGATGAGAGCGCCGCCGATACCGAGGAGTGAGAGCACATGGAACCTCATGATTTCGAGCTCGGGAGTCAGAAGGTAGGAGAAGAGTGGGGGAGAAGAAGAAGAGGAAGGAGGAGGAGGATGAATGTTCTCCTTCGTGAGAGAGAGGAGGAGAATGAGGAGAGGGAGGAGGAGGAAGGCGAGGTAGTAGATGGAGATCCGGCGGAATCGTGGAAACGGACGAATTCTTGAAACTGGAGATCTGGGGTTCTTGCTGGAGTTTTTATTCACGGCGCCCATGATGAGCACGGATGTCGGATTTTCTTTTTCTCTTCTCTTTGACTTTGAAAAATAAAAGAAAGGTGGGGAAAGTGCGTAGTGCGGTCCTATTCCGATGTAGTGTAAACTCACGACAGTAGATGTGATGTCTGTGGAGCAGAGCTGGCGTTTTCTTCCACTCTAGAAAGGAAAGATGGCTTAGTTGAAAAAGAAAACAAAGGGCTAAGTACTATACCGGTAGTCTTATAAGCAGAGAAATGCAATTACCTCTGCACTTTGCGAAGTACCCGAGTACAGTATCTTGGTAAACTACCGCAGGTTCCAGTATTGGCTTGCTGAAATGGTCTACTCAGTTGCAAGGGTATAACAAAGGGAGGAACCAAAAAAAAAAGGAACACAGATTCGCCGAGGACGGCGCTTACCGCTGCCTTACTCGTTCACCCCTTCTAGCTATTTTAGAAGGGAAATAGGTACCTGCGACAAGTGAGGAGGTGTGTTTTCAGTGTGCCTGGGGGTCGGTTTTGGCAGATTAGTACTAGTGCATATTCCATGCAGAAGCTCCAAGTCCTCGAGTGGGTATGCCTGCAGGAAATTGCCATGTGCGGGGGCTTACCTCCCCTCTCTTTCGCCAATCCCCCCACGCATCGCATTCTGGAAGGAGGCGGGAAGGGGCCGAACTTTTGCTTTTTTTGCTCATAATTTTTGTGCTAAATTTTCGGTATATAAAGAATACTGTTTCAATTACGATGACGAGCGTCGTATCCTACAAGTTACTAATACTTGTGTGCTCGTCCGCGGCTATCCTTGCCTTCCCCCTCCCCTTACTTCACTATACGAGTACCAACCTGAGGTAGTTGAAATAGCATACGAGGGAGGGGTGAGTAAAGTGGGAGGTAGGGTTAGTCAGTTCGGTGAGGTTATGTGAGAATAGAGCGCGAGGTTAGAGTGCGAGGTTAGCCCTATTCTATCCTATCATACTGCGCTCTCTCTGCTAGGTATTCCCAAGCCACGCTAGAACCCACGGAAGCACTCTCGGAGAGTGCTAGGCGCAGTACCTACAAGTACCTGGAGCCTTGCATTACTTTACAACTTGACAGATGCTGTCCCTCAGCGCGGGGAGGGTTGATCCGAAGACGCAAAGAAAACGTGCTTTTCTCACATAATTAATCAGAAAATGGCTACCGGGTAGAAAGATACTTTGACTAACCCCCAGCCACCAACAGCTAGACAGCTGTCCATGGCACGAAAAAAGGGTTGAATATGTCTCAAGGGAGAATTACTTGGAGCATTCAGAGCTAGCTAGCTAGAGGGGAGCTCTCACCGACGAGACAATACTAGTATCATGCAAGACAAAATAAGGTGTCGGAGATGGGGGGGTAGATGGGGGGAACGTATAGCTACACTAAAAGAACCGATTGGGACGGTGATGTTTTAATCTGAAATAAATCTCCTAGCTTGTCGCGGGCTAGTAACTGTAACAGCGAACTCTAGACGCGTTTCTAAAGCTTGGATTAAATACAACCATACAGGTGACTTCCGCAAAGAAATTCCCCTTTCGACAACTTACAAGTATTATAAGGTATGAGACATTAAAATGAAATGAGAGAGAAAAAAGAAAGAAAAGGTTTGCCGAGGAGGATACCGACACACTACACTGACTGGCAACTTATGTGCGGCTCCTACGGCAGCGGATACCGGTACTGTAGGCAAATATTTGTTTATCACATTGGCTGGACTGAGCTCCGGGTGGGGATCAACAGATCTTGCACTATCACTCTTCCATTTTAGCTTCTTTTTTTTCTTTTTTTCCTTTGCTTCTTCTTCTTTCCCTCACTCGTTTTTGGGTTTATTTTTCGTCCCATCATTGGAAGGTCAGCTCGATCCCTACACCCATGTGGCAGAGATGCAATTTTCCCCAGCATGTCGTGCGACCTGTTGCCGCGCCCTTTCTTTTTTGCTTTTTCGGCTTCCCAATTTGTAAAGTGTACCATACCTGACTGGCACCTTGATGTCTTGCAATTCCTTCTTTTGCTTCCTTCCATTCCTTCTTTGCCTCTCAACCTCAAGACTGCGCGGGACCACGAACGGAACCAGACGGCGCTGTCCCTCGTGGTATTGAGACATTTAGACGTCTCCACAATATCATCCTATGTTAGTAGAAGACTTTAGCGAGAAAGGCTGGATGAAGGATCATACATGTGCACTACAGTGCATCTAAATTGGTCCAGAGCGGGACGACTCTCGCACTGCCCTGGCATGAAGCGAGTAGACGGCGTAGCTAACTGTCTAGCTAGTACGCGCAACTATCGTAGCTTCTTCTGTCTCTTTCGCCTAGCCTTCTCTTCCGATCATCCTGATATCTCGAAAAGGTTAGCTAAGGCGTTTACGCATCTGTACCGCAGTGCTGCTGCAGCTCTCGCAAATAGCTCATAATATTTCAGAAATTTCACTTTTCTTTTCTTTTTTGGTGGCCGAAAAAAGGCGAAAGACCTCTCTGTATATATCGTAGATTCAACCTCGATTACAGTACACCAAATCTAGCATTTATATCAAGGGAAGAAGCAAACATTGGTGGCTATCGCTACTAATCACCTCCTCCTCTCTTCATCTTTGCACCTTTCAACCCACTCTTCCACGCACACACACACCACCTCCCACATATTTTCTCTCTCCACGCAGAAGAACAGGGCCTCAGGTGGCCACGATATCAAAAGCCCCCCGCTACGGATCCCACGGGGTCCTGGTCGCCGAATGATACTATGCAGAACGCCCTCGATGAGTGCATGCATCGGTTCTGAAGTTGAGCAAACACGTTCATGGTATCACAACATTTTGACGTACATTGCCATGTGGGTGGCATGTCTCCCTCGTGGGATCCTGATTTGGGCAGTACCGACGTACTGTTCCCTCTCACCCCTCCCTCTCCTCTTCCCTTTTAGTACTATGCATGCGTGTACTCGAGCACTCGGGTACTGAAGTATTAGTATGGCTTGTTAAATCGGTGAGAGTGTGGGGCTCTCCACCCTCCATATCCCACACCTTGTCGTTTTTTTTTGGAAATCCCAAGTGGAGATGACAGATGCTGCCAAGGTGCCAGAGCCTTGGGTTTATCGCTGACCCTATCGGCGTTTGGTTAACCTTTGACTAAATTAGTTCCCCCCGCCCTCCCCAATCCCTCTGGGCTAGACTAACTAGTCCTAGCTCCCACCTATGGCTTGCACCTCTGCTATACCCGAGTAGCTTCGGGGAGGTTGACGAGGGTGGGGGGTTACCCGGTTCGCGAATTGTGACTACGGTTCGACAATGGTGCCTGGGCGGCGCATCCTGAAGCGGAGCGAGTGGCTTTCCCTCAGTCATTTTTCGCTTCCCGGGCGCGCGCGCGCACATGATGATATCTTATCGGCACGTGCCGGCACTGGCTTCTGGTGCCCTAGATTTCATCTGAACGATTTATTTTGTTTCGCAACGTACCCGTACAACCTGCACCCTAAAAGCAAAACAAGATAAAAGCACGAGAGAGAAGAAAAAAGGAAAGGAAAGGAAAGGGAAAAAAAATCAATCAGCCTCCATCCTCATGATCACTTTACTCCGATAATGACTCTCCAATTCCCATGACCCAGCCCACCAGTTCGCCGGATCCACTTCCCGATATTCTTTCACTAAGTCCAGTCCAGCCCAGCCCAGCCCTCTCCTCACCTCCACTCACTACCCCCACCGCTCATAAACGTAATTCCCTTATCTAAGGCCTTTCTTCTCCACCTGCACTATCACCACATCCTTCCTTCAAAATTTCGGGGAGAAACTCTGGTAGGCCAACTCAGCGAATGCAACCCAGGTGACATACATGCCAAACTTGATATTCTGCTTGAAAATCTTCCCACCAGAGGTTCGGTCCTTGAGGTTTAGCTGAGTGATCTGGTATGGGATGAGAAGCGCCCACACGCCAATAGCGAAGGTCCAGAAAATGTAGCTGACGTTGGATGCGTGTGCGGAGAGGCTGATGAGGCCGATGATGAGGGTCCCCAGGAGGCATAGGAACGGGTGGATGCTAGTTCCTAGCCAGATTGGCAGTGACTTTACCCCAATTTTCTTATCCTCTTCGGCATCCTGTTGTTATAATTAGTTTAGTTCGATGTTAAGGTATATTTAGTACGATGTGTTCATAGGAGTGGTTGGTTACCTGAGACCCATAGAAAGTATCATAATACAGCGTCCAGCAGCTAGCGGCCAGGAACAATGGAACACACTTCTCTAGGTCGTCGAGGTTCCCGGCAATGGCCGACCACCCGATGAATGAAGTCCAGCCTACCGCCGGTGCGAGCACTAACTGAGGCCAGGGAATCAGTTGCTTCATGTACGGGTATATCGCGTTGAGGAAGTACATTGGGATGGACAGCAACAGCGCGTCTCGTCCCAGGCAGTAGTACGTTAGTGTTGCCGCGAGTGTGGTAAGGAAGGCGCAGGAGACGAGGGCTCCCTGCACCGAGATTCGGCCCGATGGGAGGGGTCGGTATTTGGTGCGTTCTACGCCGGCGTCGATGTGGCGGTCTATAATATCACTAATTAGGTTAAATTAGTTACTGTGGCGATAATAATTAATGTAGGGGGAGAGGCAGTAGATGGCTGATTAAGCTCTTTTCCCGGGCACCGGGAGTGCTGTAGGTGGCCGGATTGGGTAGCACAGTGGGAAAATAGTAGAAAATAGTTGGCTTACTTTCCAGTACACCACGCTCCATGAACTATTGTCATACAGAGCCAGATTCCGGCCAATGACTTTAGCACCTGGTATGAATCTAATGGTTCCTTAGAGTCTCCTGCTGCAAAGCATGCACCCCACACTGCTTGGTATCAGTATATTAATTCAAAAAAGGTAAACAGATATATGGGGATGCCATACTCGCTGCGAACCATTCCAAACAAGACTCATTACTGTGAAAGCGTGCCAACTCCCAGCAAATGGCGAATGTCTGCGCACTCTTGCGAATGATCGACATGTTGGATAGATATCTTTAACGATTTGACAGACAGATGGAATGTGTATGCCAAATTCAGTTATGGGTGCAAGAACCAGAATGGTATCGAAGGCTGTGAAGGTGATGATGCTAAGAGAGCCGGGACTTTCGGGGAGGGGAGGTGGCATATACGGTCTTTATATCCTTCCTCCAATCTCTCCCTTCTCCTTCTTCACCTCTCCTCCACTTCTGCACTCCCTGCTAGAGCAACAATACCACTAGAGCGATTCTTATTTCACCGCGGAATCTCGCACTCTGACCTACACACCAACAACAACTCTCCGACAACCCCCAACATAGTACGCTCACCCCCGGTGAAGCGTGTCCGACAGGCTGACAGACTGAACAGGCACATCCGGCCCAATAGCTGTGGTGTGTCCTAAGTCAAGTGAATTCGCAATCGGACTTGAGACAATAACGAAGTTATCCAAGTCACGCGGGTCACAACTAGAACCAACCAACCACATGTCCGTGTGACCGTAGGTAGGAGCGTTGGTCCTGGATATGGGATGAATGGAATTGGGATGGTACTTGTACTTGTAAGATGAACGAGGTGAGCTAGGGGCGTTGGTTGGCACGGTACCTAAGTTTGGGGCGGCAATGCTAAGCTTTTATTTCTATCTTCTTACAGCCTACTATATTAAAAAATATCGAAAAGAGGTTTTTCCCATTTCGGTTTTGATCGGGAGTGAGGGAGAGCACCCGGAAATCCCACAAGAATTTTCAACCTGGAGGATAAACCAATAAAGCTGGAAGCCGATGAGGAATGGATACGTTGCGTGCGGTACGCTCAATATTGTAATTCTCGGTACGGTTGTCTCGGCCTCGACTTGCCCACTCCCATTCAAAATCAAGTTCGACATCAAGTCTTCAGGAGTTGGGACCTCGAAGGCTGGAGTTTTCAGGCTATCTCAAGAACGACAATCGCGTCAGTATCACAATTCTGGAAACCTCGAATCATCCGCTCAGTATTCCGACAAACCTCATTCTACTCTTCCTTCCTGCTAACTGCCGGTCCTGGGTATGTTCTGTTTGTGCGAGCTTGTGCGGAATGACGCGGAATGGCCATATACTGCCTTGTACGAGTACAAGAGGAGGGAGGTTCAAGAGCGTATACAAGTATAGTAGTGCCGTAAAAACTCGTCAAGTCCGCTACCGGTATCAGACTAAGCAGCGGCAACCACCGTACCAAACGGAGTAAGGCTCCGGTTAGGTTCGCGAAATAGCTAATACTACTTGTAGTTAATAGGATCCAGCAACTCGCGCGGGCTATGCCTCATCCGGGAAAAAATAATATTCGACCGGGAGACACGTGCGCTCGGGCAAGCAAATCACCAACGATAGGCCCGCGACAACACCCCGCCCTCATCCGTAAGATGTGGGACTTCTAAACCAAGGTTATAACAAAGCGTGACAAGCCCTGGGTCCAAAGTCAAAGTCCTAATTACCTTGTAGTTGGAGCAGGGTGATTAATCACGCCAAAAATATCATGACTTGCGTAGTTGACTGGAGGTCAAGAGTGACAACACAAAGTGCCGAGTGAGAGTGACATTACGTGTGTTGGGGCAGGGTGGGCCATCACAAAGTTGCCGTAGGCTGGGAGAGGGTCACTCTGTCAACTCCTTGCTACCAACAACATAACAACCCTTGTCCGTCACCAGGTGACCAACACCTTGAAAACCAATCACAAGCGCAAGAAGCGATTTCCTTCCACTGTATGGTATTCTTCTCTATCAATTCCTCTGCCATTCCCGTTGTCTAATACGCTACGGCTTTTCATTTCTTTCCTTCTCCCTCCTGGTTTACTGGATTGAAATGGCCTTCTTGAATTGAGTGAGGCGAGTGAGACAATAATTTCGAGCCCCTTTCACCGTAACCCAACGGGTACTATACTTGTGGGGTACCCTCCGCGGCTGAGATTCCTAGAAAAACTAAAAACTTGCAACCGTCATTCATCTTATCTTTTTGTGCACAACAACCCACGTGAGCCTCTATCTACCAGTGGTGCCGTGGGTCAGGTCAAGTCCTCTGGTGAAGTTAAGTTATATCCAACAAAGTCCTTTCTCACTAAAAATGGTCAGTTGACCGGAGCGCAACTATTTGTTCTATCCAACCGCGATAGTCCTGATGGTAAGCGGTGAAGTCCAACATAGCGATATGAGGGACTATTAGACAATCCTTTAACCTTGCGACGTTATTTTTTGTTGTGTTGTTGCGCTTGGTAGGATGCGCAAAATACTGCTAGCTCCTAGGACTCGGAGTTAGAGAGAGTTGGGTTTGAAGTCTGGTGCCAGTATCGTCCCAGGGCATATGATAGAAGACTTTAGGGCGGTGTGTAGGGGGTCGGTGGAACAGTAGTGGGTAGGTTAGATACCAAGTTAAAGTCTAATTTAATGAGTGAATAAGTGAAGTATGGATTGTGTGAGAGCAGTAATAGAGATAGCCATAGATAGAGGGACTCATCATTCGGGGGTTTATAAAAACCGGAAAAATATTTCTGCTAATCCTATACAATTATCTATAGAGACAAGGGTTATGCTTTCCGGTTTTTAATGACCCCTCGAGTACTCTACTCTGCTCGGGCATGGCAGAGAGGGGCGGAAAAGGTTAGAGCCTGTTTGGATACCACAGTTCCGTTCCGTTGCCCATATAAATGACTGTCTCCCTTTCGTTCTAAGGATTTCGGAAAAATCGTTTCTACAGGTAAAATAGTTACAAAGCGGAACTGTTTTTTTTCCTTCTGTTTTTTCCAAATAGGCTCTTGGGTGGCAAGGAAAGGGCGCCAATAGGGGGCAGATAGATTTGCGTGAGTGAAAAAGGGGTAGTGCAGAATACCCTTAACCTGGAGCAGTTTCACAGAGTGATCGTCGATGATGCTAGATAACAAAGCTCATTAGCATCGGGTAAGGGATATTTGGTACTAAAGAGAAGGGGTCTAAGCTTTAGGAATGAGCCTTGGAAGGGGCAGTGGTGAAGAATTGGACTAAGTGTTGGTATTGGGTATGCGGGGCAGGCGGGGGATAGATAAGTGAGAGCGGAATTGGAAAATGAACAAATGATAAGACTATAATATGAGTGAGTAAAAAAGCAGTGGAAAGATGAAAGTACTGGTAGTGAGTGGCAAAGTAATGGGTGTAGGAGAGTCTTCACCGTGGGCTGGGCTGGGCCTTGCCCACAAGGCCCATTGGGTAGAGAGACGGTATGAATGTGACTAAAGATATGTGTTTACCCCAATTATAATGTAGTACAACACGGTGGGCTTGAGGGGTCAGTCTACCTTAGGTAGTTTTCATGTAAGTAGTTTTACTGCTTCCTCTGGGCTATCATTTAGATTCACAAGTGAGTGCGGAGATTCCGGATGAAATCTAGCCTTGCCTGGCATGTACAGTACGGTACAGGAATACCATGGTATTTTTATCCTCGGAAATTTTTTTACTATTTTTATGTGGTGTTTCTTGTGGAACTGCTACCGTAGGATCCCAAATAATTGAACCAAGTGCTGTGTAGTTGAGAATTACCTGCTTTAGAGAAGGGGCGAATACTACCGCAAAGGAAGAAGGGCTGCCCAGCCCCCCGAGAGACTGAAAAAAAAACAAAAAAAACGCCAGAACTTATTAGAGGAGGCAACTCCAGCGACATAGCACACGGTTCGATTATTTGAGACCATACGGTAGTAATAGAGTGCAACTATGTTATCACAACAACTTGTAGATTTATTGCTTCTGAGATGATTAGCATTGGAGCGGGGAGGGTTTTGGGATTCTTTTTTTTTGTTTTGTTTTTGGAAATTAAAATGTCTAACCTTTGACTTTGTGCTGGGCAGTTGAACCCTAAAAGGGAGTTACTCACCATGTGTAAAGCAATACAGTACTTGGGTGTGCCAAACACTAGTCTTTTCGAAAATACTGAGTATTTCTATACTAAAATTTAATAGTGTTGTATTAAATTTTTAGGAAATAGGGAGTATTTTTCTTACAGTGGCGTGGCAGACAGCCCCCTAGATACTAAAAGTATAGGAGACTGGTTTTATTAAGAGGTTTGTTTTAGTATGTAAGGCTAAGTCGGGCATACACGGGAGAGGGGTGAAGTATTGGGATAACCTGTTGTCCGAGCCTAATTACTTTATTAAATTTTGAGGAATGAGGATCAAGCTGGGTATTTTCCTGAGCTTTCAATTCAGATGCTACACGCTTGAGCAATATCCGGTAACAATTGATACCCTTTTTGAGAAGTTTGCTTGGCTCGGCTACTGATTCAGACCTATACAAAATTCCCTCGAAGCCCCAACATTTTGCCCCGTCCCGAATACAGTACTACTTGTACCGTACTCGTAGTAGGGGTATTCAAAGTTAAAAAGGGAAAAGAGAAGGGACAAGTAGATACTAGAACCTGCATTAGCTTACCAGAGGTGATAGGCCAATGGTATCATAGAAATCAAAGTATTATAGTTGAGAACCCTAAATTTTGTGTGTTTGAAAAACAAAATGTATGAGTAAAGTTTAGTGTGAAATGGGAAAATTTTGGTTGATGGCTTGTGGTCACTTGCTACTTTCCCTTACAGTTACCAACTTTTACTCGTTACTGACCTCCAGACCTCCGTACCAAACAGAAAAAAAAGTATCGTTGGGTTGAGTAAAGGCATAGTAAGTTAACGGTTTCTGGACATGCCAAGCTTACATGAAACCATAAAGTAAGCTAAGTTTTTGCTACACTTTTAACTTTGAATACCCCTAGTATTGCTACCGGTAGGCTCGGTAGCGTCGTAGCTTGCTTTTTTGGTCCGGGTAGCGACGCCCTCATGTTGAGCGCAAGATTCCCACTGACTCCTGATTCGCCTCCGCCACCTTATGTATGATCCCGAACCTCTATACAGTGCACCAAATAATTTGGAACGGGGAACGCCTTGGCATGCAAAAATATGAATATATACAGTGCCTCGTCAGAAGTGTTCGTGATCTGAGACATGTTTAATTGCGGTTGCGCCATGGGCGTGCGCGCAAGTGCAAGATCAACCCTCAACCACCACCTTTCAACAATCAATCGTCAATGATCAATGATCTACTATATATATTTTAGAGTGAAAAAATAATAAATAAAACTAGCTAATACCTTGTATAATCTCCCCTTGCTTGCAATACTGCAGCTACTCTATCAGGCATTGATTTCCATAACTTTTCAAAAAACTCCTCAGGAATTGTCTCCCAAACCAAAAGTAATACTTGTGCAAGCCTCTTATTAAGAGCTTCTTTTCCTCCTAGAGTATCTCCAATCCTTAGATACTGCTAGTGTAATTGCCTTTTAAGCTCAACCCATACATGCTCAATAGGATATCTTCTCAGGAGTCTAACATACCTAGTCTTATTGATATTTTGAGTAATAGGAACCAAAGGACCTTTTCTCTTCCCCCAAAAGCACCCCCATACCATTAGTGAAATTCCCTTATCTTTTTCCTTTGGATGAACACAATCTGTAAGCCACTCCCCAGGTTTTCTGAAAAACCACTGCTGACTAAGATTCTTGGATTTCTCCACACTACATTCATCACTCCAAATGACTCTCTCAAAATCCTCAGCTGTCCAATCCTTATGAGACTTGACCCAGTATAATCCTTTAGCAATATTCTGGAGGCAGTAGAAAAATCTGATCATGCCTTGTTTGACATTGGTCATTTCTGTTCTGGAGGTCTTTGGGGTTTGCTTTTTTTTAAAAAAAAAATATCTGGTTGGGTTAAGTATTGAAAATTCAGGATTATTAAAGTGGAGGAAGTGGTACAGGGTCATCGTACTATTGTGGTGTAAATAGAGGGCAGATACGGTAGCAATCAACTTTTTCCAGTAATTGTCAAGTCATACACTGGCACTAGTTGGTATGGAGGGTAATTTTTTGAAAATGATCACACATTATATTATGCTGGAAGGATGTGAACTTGAAACTCCTTGTACCCTAAAACAATTGAAGGATTTGACAAAAAAAAAAAATGTGAACTTGAAACTCTTAGGAATGAACATATTATATCAAAAATAACTATGCAGTTTTGGGGAATTGAACTTATTCACACTTTTTGAATTGGCAACTGAACGCCAAGGTGTGCCCCGTTCTAAATTATTTGGTGCACGGTATAGACGTCCGGAACCGTAGCCCCTTGAGGGCCTGGTACGACATATCTTTCATGGTCAGGTAGGTGCCAAATTGTGAATTCAGCTTTATGAATACAAGTAGTGGTAAAAGCAAACTAGTAGTCTTGTGGATCCTTAGGGTTGCTTACAGGAAACTTCGCGAATCCTGATCATCAAATCTCACTCGAATTATCTCCTCATTTAATGTCGGAAATATCGTATGTGAGGTGAGCGATTTGGGCTGGAAGAGTACATATTGTAGAAGAAGGATCAGAGTTGTCCAATTGTCTCTTGTACATTGCTACTTGGGTACCAGATGATGGTACTTATACCCGTGAGAGGTATCTATATACAGTACCAATGATGCGAGTTCCCACTGTGCCCTACCAGGCATTCTTCCGTCACATTGAAGCCATTTTTCCAACATTTAATTCCTATATAAATATCCTACTCATTTACAAGGTGTGCCCGACTATTATTTTTCTTCTGTTTTTCTTTTTCCTCTCTCCCAAAACAAACTTGTTCCGTTTCAGGGTTTCTATGGTTCCGCTCATAATGAACCAACAAAATAGACTTGAAGCGTACATCCTGCAAAAAATAATAATATTATACGGAACCTAATATAGCAGAAATTTTATTAATTTTAGATCAAGCTTGTAGCTAGGAAGCGTGCGTACAAGCCCACTTAACTAGAATTTTCATATTCGAATAAAATAAAATGTATGATATAAGGCTTGAAAAAAAGGTGATATAAGTAACCTAATTAATACTTTTTTCAAAAGTGTATTCAACTTTTATTTTATATGGAAATTCTGGCTCAAGAAGCTTGTACACATGCTTCTTACTACTACTATTATACTTTTTAGTAGTTTTAACATGAGGATATATCCTGTAGTATATGGAGTTCAGATCCTGTACCTTCTGTCTAGCTTACTTGATCCTAACAGGATTGATAATTTTTGAAACATCCTCAAAGCTTGACCCCAATGCCGATTAAAACTCGACTCCCGGAAAATCAACTTAATATCCTGAATAAATTATAGGCTACCATGGCAGCTAAGTGGGAGAAAATTGATCAAGTAGTATTAAATAAATTTGCACATAGTATGCCAGGTCGGGCTCAAGCAATTATTGCAAACAGTGGAGGACATATTAAATAGTGGGTTTAAATGGTAATAGATTAATGATTCAGGGGCGTGAGAATAGTGGGATCTCTTCAAGTTGCTCCGCATGGCAGATTGATTTGTGGGGGTACAAGTATATCCCTTATAAAACTTTATAATTATTATAGTACAGGCTAGGGCACTAGAACTTTTGGCACATAGCTGCACCCAATACTCTTATCTCGAAACACCGCGACCAGATATAGCGAATAATTGATGCCTATTATTCAGATAAGATCTAAGATGCAGATAAATATAAGAACTTAGTCTCTAAAAGGTACAAATCTAGTTAATGATTAGCTGAAGGCTGATACTATATAAACTAAGAATATTGCATAGTTATTTTTTTCTACATTTCGCATCTTAATTTCTCCCCTCATATATATTTTAGTCCTAACAAAATAAAAATAAAATAAGATAATAACTTAAGCGTAACGACTCTTCATACCGACCACCTCCGGGACGGGCCGGGTGATCAAAGAACGTTTCCACTTGGTCGCAGCTACCGCATTATCTGGCGAGAATCGGCAGACACTTTTACGTTGAAGAGGCGGCTGAGGTGAAACTTACGATTGGGCTAAAGTCAGAGCCTAAGGCTTAGTGCTGGTATGCAGAGTTAGGATATGCACAGTACGGCAAGGCAGGCGTATGGTTCCGGTCGTCTACTTGTAGACACAACAGCTCAGCGGATGCAACGGGGACACCTTGGCATAGGATTTCCCACGAAAGAACCATGTTTATGCTCAAATCAGGATTACTCGTATTCGAGGGCAAGAATGCTCCAGCTTAATCTCGATCAGGTGGTCTGATTGAGGAGCCAAGGGCTACAACCCTTTTTTTGACTCAAGAAGCTGGAGGGGAAACTCTTTGATATAATTTTTGTTTGTTTCATGAGTGTGTGGATAGCTGGTAATACTTTGAAGGGTAGGGGAACTTTGGGGAAGCGGCTGTGTGAACCTTAAGATCCCCGCACCATGATACTAGTTTTACACCCTGCCTCACCACCATCCACCTCCTTTAACTCTAAAGGGACGAATAACCACTTCTCATTTTCCAGTATAGAGAAACCTTAGAACCGTTTGTACAGATATCTAGCGCTTGGTCTCCAATTGAGTAGGGAGTTTGCCTCCTATCAACTGCCCTTATCAATGCAAGCACTCTTTGTAGGCATGGTTATTGTTTCCTTTGAAGTTTGAGTACTCGTGCAGTGCAAACCTAGGGCTGCGTTGTGATACCATTACCAATGCTCCTACTAACACCCGCTAAGACTGAAGGAGTTTTAGCTGTGCCGTGGTACTACTTGTCCCGATACTGTACTTCGCCCCAGCCCCTGGTACGGTACTCGCATACATGTAATGCTCGACTTTCCTTTACCCAGAAATACCGCTAAAGGCTTACCAAGTCGCAAATCCTGATTGACTGCAGAGAGTAATAAAGTCCTAACGTACCTACTACGAAACTGGCCGGGCGGCGAAGTAGGATCAATAATTAACAAGTAATTTTGTTACCCTACTTTGCCGGTTCCTTTTTTGCCAACCAAATCCCCCTGTTCGTTACCCACCAGTTTCGTCGTCGGTATGGTT
Source organism: Tuber microsphaerosporum (assembly GCA_003521225.1). Lineage (NCBI taxonomy): Eukaryota > Fungi > Ascomycota > Pezizomycetes > Pezizales > Tuberaceae > Tuber > Tuber microsphaerosporum. Next base: position 14,748 of record QOVD01000135.1, on the reverse strand, counting down.
AAGACCGCGGTATTTCTCTTTCCGCTCGATACTCGCTGGTAGCGCAGGAGTTGATCTGTGGGGCAGGAACTATAAATAACCCCCCCAAAAAAACGAGAAAAAAAAACAAAGAAGGGAGGTTTTCGTTGTCAAACGTTTAGGTCCCCAAACCATTAGAAAAGGATTAGAAATGCTTCTCACTCCTTGCTTCTTTCTTTCTCAGGTTCATACTTCGCAGGATACGGACAGCAGTTGCAGGAGTTCACTGCGATCCTATCCTATCTTTCAATACGAACCGACGAGGTACTTGTACTATCCTCGTCGACACACCTTTCTTGCAGACATCCGCATCCTGCAAATTAAAGGAGACATTAGGGTAACACGACATGAACACGTTTTCCGGGTTTCTCGGTACTCGAGCCTCTCCCCGGGTTCCCCGCATGCGATTATACTCATGGGGCGAATGGGTTTATCTGACCTTTGAAAAAAAGCAAAAAGAAAAAGCGGAAAGAGACAGGCTCTAACGAATCGCGACTCTCATAGCTGCATAGACTGTGGTGAGAATGTGAGAAAAACTCTTTGGGCAATTTGAGGGGGCTAGCCCTTGGGGGTATGTGCTAGTATGCAGTCCTTTGCCATACAACGTTGCAGTTCCTGCGAAGCGAGCTGCTATTGCATAATACCAAAAATCTAAGGCTTGGCCGTTTTTTTGCTGTATGCAATAGTAGTCATTTTCGTAAACTTCTGGGAACTGCAAGCAAGCCCACGACCAGGTGATGAACAGGGATCACGCGATTAGGACACTATTATGAGCTCTCAATCTTAGGTTCGGCTTTCTATCGCACTTTTTCTCTCGGTATTTTGCATTTTCATTGGACAAAAGGGGGAATGCTTGTTGACTTTAGGCCGGTTCGGAATTTATGTTTCATGTGTTCCCCACTGGGGAGAAACACGCATAATGGTGCTGCTTCTGGAATCTTTCCTGCGAGAGAAACGGAAGGTTTTGCATCCTTCAGCCCTTCTCCGGGCTCGCAGAGTCGGAATTGCTTTTATAGACTTTATTTTATTTTTCCCATAGAAGCACTCCTTGTGCAGAGGAAGGGCTGGACGGATGGGCGGCCGGAGGGTGTTGAGAACTGAGGGATAAAAGGGCCTCCGTTCTATCATGAGTTCCCGCAGTTCTCAACTACTTAGATATCCAAAACTCCATATTTCTCTAAAGCTCAAGCAAGCATGGCTTCCCAAGGAACAGTCCTCATCACCGGCGCAAATGGCACACTCGCGACAGCTCTCGTGGAAAACCTCCTCATCAACCATCCAGAAAACCCTCTTCTTTTAGCAGTCCGGAACACCTCCGATTCCGATGTGCACACTAAGAACCTTCGCCGCCTCTCTTCCCGCCACCCCTCCACCCCCGTCCACATCGAACCTCTAGACCTTTCCTCGCTTGCCTCCGTGCGAACATTCACCACCACTGTCGCATCCTTAATATCCTCTGGCGCCATACCCCCGCTTGCTGCGATCGTCTGCAATGCATTCGCCTGGAGCCTTAATAGTGGAATGCAATTCACAAAGGACGGCTATGAGTCCACATTCCAAGTCTGCCATCTCGGTCACTTCCTGCTCGTCCTGCGGCTCCTCGCTTCAATGGAGAGGGCCGGCCGAGTAATCATAATCGGCTCGGAAGAGCACTCGGATGAAAAACCCAGCCTAATAAGTCCTTATCGCCCTAGGATCCCGGAAAAGGTCGAGGAGCTTGTCAAGCCTGCCCCTGAAGATGCGAAAACCACCTTTCATAGAGGCTTCACAAGGTATGCTACTGCGAAACTATGCCAGACGATGTTCATGTACGATCTTGGAAGGCGGCTTTCTGAGGTATGATACCCATATTCCACCTCTCTCTTTGAATGACATAAATCTAACAAGATTTAGGATCCAAAGCTCTCTGGCATTACAGTATCGGTGCTCGACCCCGGTGGAATGCCTGCATCCCGCTGCTTTGCCGAACACCCTACTGTCGTGAAGCTGCTCATGAACTACGTCTTTGCTCCGGCAGTATACCTACTCAAATACGTCACTTCCAAGTTTCGCACTCCTTGGGATGCAAGCACTGATGTCATGGATGTTGCCGTAGGAGATCTTGGTAAAGTCAGTGGGTATTACGTTTGCAAGAGGAAGACAGATGGAAGCTGTGCTAGCCGGGATGAGATTTTACAGGGCGTCCTGTGGAGGAAGAGTGTTGAGTGGACGAGGTTGGAGAAGGGGGAGACAGTCTTGGGGTCGACTTTTGCTTAGGGTTATCATCTTTTATCTTTTAGTGGAGTTACATGTTTCCCTTGTGTGTTTCCTTGTTAGGTGGTTGGGGTTCTCGTTTTTTTCTGTTAGCTCTGCTTCGCTCTCCAGTTTCTAAACTTCTCATTTTCGCCGGGCGGGGGTTGGCTTTTATCTTGGTTTTTGGTGTCTCAATTTTCTTCGGCTCAATTTTCTTGCTTGGTTGCTCTCCCATATATCTTCTCGATACGACTCGTACATCTGCCTAAATGGTTATCTCTGTCAAGATACTGCCGAGGTCCACTTATGATCGCGGCTATCCGATGCAATGACATCTAGTAATTTACCCGTCGGCCCGCATATTTCTATATCAAGACTCCACCCTCTATATCTGCCGGGGCGATATCATCTGTTAACTGTTGAATTACGTCCGGCAGTGCCCGCTATAGCCCCTTTCTAATCCAGAGTGTTTGTCGACATAAATTGAATTACCGTAGATTTTTAAAAATTGAGAAAGATTTGCGGTTATATATGATCGTGTGAATCGCTTGGACTTAGTGCAATCTCTATTCTTGATTTAGCCTGATATCCTCTTGGAATGCAAGAGGAGATGAGGCTAGAAGGATTCATGGGGGATCACTCGTTTCCCTTTAAAAAAAACTTAAATCCTAATAAACTATTCTTGATTCGGGACGCTCCTGCTTCGTGTTAGTCCATGACGCTTAGAGGCTTGGTATGGTACTTGATTTTTGGGCGTTTGGGTAGGTCTGACCGAATATACTAGGTAATGATCACGAGAATGAAAAGGGAAAAGTGACCTCCGGTCTGAATTTTTGCAATAGGTCTTGCTCCATCTCAAAGGCTCCTTTTGAAGCAGTCTATATGCCCCCATTGGAGGAGAAGAGTCTCTGATCAGTGCCTGTCTTGGGTGGTGGGCTACTGACACCGATGACAGAGTTAGCGTCAACATGTTAAGCCTGCGTTAGAATAGCGTTTCCCCTCTGTCAATAGATCTGTGGCCAATCTGATCAGTCCTTATTGCCGGGGAATGCATGATGACGTCGTGGATAGTATACGGTAGATGGCAGAATCCTAGATCAAGTTTTTCCAAAGCTAGGAAGCTACTGTGCCTGAGCTACCCAACTGCAGTGGCATTTTCTTCGCTTGAGCTTGCTGATATTTGATAACCTGGGTGGGTGAGCCAGTTTTCGAGCATGAATTTCCACCCCGGTTGGTGTAGTGGGAGGGGTCCGGGTGAGATCTTATGCAGGTTAATGGCTGGATACGGAGGCGAGAGCTGGATTGGGAGGGTTGGGGCTGAATGATATATTTCTGATCACGAAGGAGAGCAGAATGAATATACTGGCGGATATTCCTATGATTTGATATATCTTTCAGGTTGGAGATTCAAAATATAAATGTCAAGATTGAGCGACCGAATTGCATTGCTTGCTTCAGGACCATAAGCCTATTTAGGGGTAGATATAACGTGGCGTTTCCTCAGGAAGATGCTGACCCTCATGAGCGATCACTCGCCCATGAGTGACCGCTCACCTGGAAGTCTCATCTCAGTGACGGCGCGGATGCCGGATGCGGTGGGGGAAATGCAGAAACTATGTTATGTAAGAGCTATTAAAGTGGTCGCAAAATTCCGCTAGGCATGATAACCGTACCTAGGTTTAGTGGGGGGAGGTTGAAGTCCTCTTTGTAAATATGACAATAACTTGCTATAAATACTTCGTGCTGCCTCTGAACGAACGGCGGGCTTGAGTTGAGTAGTACGGTAAATACTACGGTAGAATGTTTGTGATGAAGTTTGAATTCTACAGCGATATCAACCTATAGGTAAGGGGTGAGGTATCCTGGCGATCCGTTGGGTTCTACGGCAGGTTGATCAGAGGGATTGGCTTGATTTGCTGCGATTTACCGATAACAGTATGATACCCCGCGGTAAAAGAGCCGGCGCACGAGGGCTTGGTTAAGAAGGTTAGGGGACCTTGAGCGGCAAGACAAGGATCAGGGGTGCCGATCGATTAGCAAAAGTGGGAAAAGGAGGATGTTACATGACGTGTTAACCTAGAGCAGTTGGACTGTGTCCATGTATGATATCTGCGGCTTTTATTAAGATCGTGAATTGAGAGCAGAGGAGGAGAAGGAATTGGGGCTTTTGGAATACTGGTAGTTTAAGTCTGTGCTCAACAAGTTGCGGTATGGGCCAAGGCCTGCCGGAACTACCTCCTCGAGTGACAAGCAGAAGAAGGAGAAAAGGAAGGGGGACGGGAAGACTTCGAGTCCGTGGGGACCGAAAAGGGATCAGTATGCGAGCGAGATGAGATTGAGTTCTTTTAAGAGACTCATATAAATGAATAGATTGAACTGCGTACTAGCAATTTCATCTTCATTTAAAGGGTCAAGTACTGAGACACCTGCTTCTTTGATCTGGCTTTCTGGTGTCTGCTAAGATAAGAATTTTTCCACTAATGCAGCCTGTCTCCCAATTTCCCCACCCAACCCTGCTGATATTTGGCTCGGATATTTTTTTTGGCACCCGAGCATCGAGAAAATCTACCGTGAGCATTCGGGAAATCTAATATCTCTGCCAGCCTGCAATCTCCGGATTCTAAGACAAAGGCTCCTGAGAAGATTAGCGTTTTCCTAACACTATATAAGATCGGCGCTCAGGGCTTACCGGCATTAGATCTATCCTGGGCTAACGGGCTGATTTCCGCTGATAATCTGATAGTGGATTTCACGAGCCTTTACGGTATATAAAGAACCTCTATCCTGGACTGCTAAGACATTGCGAAATTTTGTGCCGCCCCTATCAGTGTCTGAGACCCAGATTAATAAGCGACCCTTTGTCAATTACTATGATCTTGGCGACAAAATTCGTCGACACCCCCCCATTTTACACCAAAAATGGTTGATTTTAAGGACTCACAACCTGTCTGAAAGCAATATAGAATTAGTAAGACTAATGCCATAGTGTAGGCAATTACCTAGGCTTTCTGGGTAGAAATTATGAGAGTTTTCCCACTCTGCTATGAGGGCTGAGAGCTTGGGATCTAGGTTGGGTATCGTTGCAGTGTACCGTTTGTATCGGAAACTCATAAGATTAGGGGTACATTTTGCCCACTATCATCATCTCCAGTATTGCACTGTAGACGTTAACTAACGGAGCTTGTCGCTTATAATGGCATCCAGATGGCTCTGGGGGCTCTGGCAGATTTTGAAATTTTTTTGCGATCGGCGAAGCTGAGATTTTGTGAAGCGAAATGCCCGTTTTTGGTGTAAAATGGGGGGGTGTCGACGAATCTTGTCGCCAAGATCGTACAAATTCGTAGATGTGCAAACTTTAGACCATAGCTAATATTAGCTATGTGATCGTACCTGCGTACATAATCGCTGAAGAGTACTGAGGCAGCACTCCAGTGCTCCACTGCAAGCTATCGTGCCATGTCGCACATCACGGCTGAGGTACCATATCGGTACTGGTGTCACACATTTAGCCGACAGAAAACATAGCAATAAGCCTACTTTAAGCTCTTGGCACAGGGGGTTTCTCAGCCTCATCCTTCTGTCCATTTTGGTCAGACGGCTGGGCTGAACCTTGAATGGTACCCGAGGTTGTTTTGAACAACGATAACAACGTGGGTACCTCTGAACGGACGAAACTCTAGCTCTGACCAAGTATCATAGTACGGCAACTAGCAGTATTGGCAAGTTTGTGCTTCTAACCAAAAGTTGCAGACACACTAGAGATAGTGTATCGGTTCACCAGTGCAGTGCACTCCCTTGTCGGGTGTGGAGTTCTGGGGTAGGGTAGGGCCGAAGCATCAGAAAAAGTACTATCGCGGTAGTCATACCAAGACATAAACTGGAGGTAGAGCAAGTATCGTCAACTAACAATTGCACATAAAGCTTACATCCTTACTTCATTTACTCGTTTATTTGCTGGACTACTGAAGTAAACTCGATAGAGTAGACAAAAGCACATAATGAAGCTTATAGCACTCTTCCCGTTCGTTCTGTCCTTTGCGGAAACTGTTCTGACCAGAAAAATCCCGCAAAATCTTCAATCTTTCCTCGACGAGCACAAAGTTCGTATTTACAATCCCCGCATACCTCCCCCAATTAATCAGATGGACTGAAATAGGTGCTCCCCGTAGGGCGGAAAATGTCCAACAGAACTAAAATCGGGCTTCCAGTTCTCGGACAATCAGGCCAAATCAGCAAGGTACTGCGCAACCTCCGACCGTAGATTCCTCTGGCTCGCTGGTCCCAAATCCCTCGCGGATATGGACATCGACTGCGACGGCGCCAACCGCTCCGCCGGGGGATGCGCGAACGACCCAACGGGACAGGGTGTGACCGCGTTTAAGGATAGAGTGGCGAAATTCGGGATAGAAGACCTGGACTCTAATAAGCATTCCTACATCGTGTTTGGGAACCAGCAGTATTCGCCCTCGTTCGAACCGACGCAGTACGGAGTGCCGGAGTTGGGTCTTGCTGTGGTGGTTTGTGGGGGCCAGTTCGTACGTTTGCGTTTTTCTCCGGTTAGCTCGCAGGTGAGGGATTAGGGCTCAGGCTGAGGTATGGATGTGGTCTAGTTCTACGCTGTCTGGGGCGATACGAATGGTGGAACGCTTGTCGGTGAAGCAAGTATTTCCCTGGCGACGGCTTGCTTTGGCTCGGGTATGACGGGGAATAGCGGACACTCTGGGACCGATGTTTTGTACCTTGTTTTTACGGGGAGTAGAGCTGCGGCGAATTCTACTGTAGACTGGTACTAAATAACCCCTCCCGACCATCCTTCCTTGGGGAAGCTACCGCTATTAACGGCTTCTAGGAAAGCACAAACATTCCAAGACTTTGAAGATTCCCTGGAACCGTTTGGGAGGCCATTACTTGAGGAAGTGTGCGTATAGCCCATTCACTCCTTTCCAGAGCCTAGCTTTAGTTCGCCCATTGTATTCTCTCTTTCGTCATTCCCCCTCCTCTCTTTTTTTACCCTTGCTACTGGAACGCGGATTAATGGAAACGGGACTACAGATGCGCCGGGTATGCTGACGGGGGAGGATGCTCCGGAGATGGTTCGCCCACTGGTTCTGCTCCTCCTGGGTCGTCGGGAACTAATGCTGGCCATGGAGGCAAATCAGGGAAAAAGTCTGCTGGCGCACGAGTGATCTGGGGTGATGCTATGATCGGATACCCACTTGCGTTTGTGTTGGGTGCAGCTGGGGGGTGGGCCATTTTTAGGATTTTCTAAGCTTGGGTGGAAGCGAGGGGGGATTGTGAGTGACTTCTTGAGTTGAGGTTGGTAATTATTGTGACAATGTATTTTGGGCTAGTTCGGTTGGATTAGATGGGTGACAGTTGGTGGGTGTGAGTGGGAGGGAGGTGTGAGGGCTGCGAATGACCGATGTACCGTTATTTATTATATATAAAGCGGAATAGTTTCTTGTACTGCGCATGTGCCTATAGTAATTGAAGGTGCTTTAACGCTGCGCTACGGCCAGGCACTTGATCAATTTGATAAGCTATTGGACACTTCCGCGATAAGGAAACACCAGGGCTCTCATAGTAAGGACTACTTGCTGCCCATTTGCTTAGGATGCAAGCCCGCAAAGCTGTCGGAGGAAACCCGACCGCGCAAATCAAGTACTGCACCTCTGAGTGATGGGTAATGATTTTCTAAGAATAGTAAAACACAAATATGCGTTTTTCAAGTGATTAGTGTCCGAAATTTAAAGGTGATATTGCCCCGCATTATAACAGCATAATTATTTAGGAACTACAGCACAAAATGCTATGGACTTTTGCCGTAGGGTCTTCGAGATATATCTTGTTACAGGAGCTGGTACTCTCAGTGGGGCTACTAATATTAAGTGCTGGTGGTTCTATCATACAAGTAAAATTGACTATGGCAAACCCCACCGTGGGATACTTAACGGGCTAAACCATTTGTGTGATATCCACTCAAGGATCTAAACCTCTGACCCCACCCAAGCCATCACCGGTACAGACGACCCATTCAAATCCCCCAAACCACACTTCCAATCCCCAGAACCACGCTTAAGAGCGTATCTATTCTCCCCAAACCCCCGTTTCCAAGGGCACCACTGGCCAGAGTCTTCTGCGGGAACTTCAGCCCTCTCTCTTTCTCCCCATCCCCCTCCCCCTCCGTAGTTCCATTGCTAGCATTCTCCATCACCCCCAATAAGTCCGCAGGGTCCCTCTCCCACTTCTTAAGCACCTCTTTCTTTATACATTTATCACACTGGTCCTTCTTAATTTCCTCAGGGTCACATTCGTAGCAGCACTTCTCTAGCAGAACTTTTTCTGCCTCACGGATTGCGGCTTTGGCTTTGTCGGTGCAGAAAAGGGTCCAGTTTCTATGGTAAACGTTTATTATTGAGTTGAGAACTATGGTGGTGTCACTGCTGTCTTTATTTTTGTTGTCGCCATGGTTGCCCTTTCGGCGGGAGCTTTCTGACGCAGTGGTTGTGGTTGTTTGTAGTGAGATTGTGGATTGGGTTATTACGGTTACTGAGGTTATGCTGTATGATGCTAAGGTGGGCGCAGAGGTTTGGATCGTGGCACTGGATGTTGATTGAGGGGGCGGGGGTGGTAGGGTGGTCTATCCAAGAAGGTTAGTTAGGGGTGGGGCCGAACCAGAAGAGGGAGGCATTGGGGCATTCATAGGAGCTGGGACTGTGCACAAACCGGGCTTTGTGTGGCCACCGGAGAGGGGCTTGGGTTCGGTGAGGAGGTTTCTGGTGGTGCCGGTCCGGGCAGATTTTGTGGAGGCAGATTTGATGGAGTGGGTGTCGGTACGCTTCGATTATTATTGTTGCCCTTGTCCCTATTCCCACCCTTTTTCCACCATCTAGGGGGGTCTTTCCAGTTATTATCCTCACCATCTTTCCAATCCTCATCTTCACCACCCTTTCCCCTTGCCCGTAGCCCTCTCCGATGATTATTGTCATTCCCAGCTTCACCGCCGCCGCCGCCAGCCCCGCAAGCAGTGCCCAGGCTTCCCTCACAAAACCTTTGTTTTGCAACTTCTAGTGGTGACCCTAACAATTCGTCATTTGGTTCAGAAACGCAGTTCTGGATGAGGCAAGAGCAGTCCTCCCTTCTCGCCTCCCGACCCCTGCTATCACCTTCGCCAAAGACAGCTGAAAGCCCTTCGTCTAAGACCTCTGATCCCGTCTTAGGAGGACATTGCGCAGTAGCAAGGCTAGTAACAAGAAAGCATATTGCCAGAGGGGTGCGTATGAACATGAGTATAAGCTCCTTTAGAATGAGCCAAAGATCCGCATGCGTGGTGATGGTGATGGCTGTACTAACGCCTGGTCGTGAGCTTGGAAAAGCGGTAAAATACTAAGCGGGGAGATACTGTAACGACCGGCGTCCGAGTTAAAGAGAATGGGCAAGTTAATTGACCACGCTCTGGGGGAAGCTTCATTACTATACCAGCCAATTGAAGGATGTATTTCATAGGGAACGTGGGCATAATGAGAGCACAAGCTTCAAACGAGGTTTCGGCGCTTCAAGGGTGGCCTTAGAGGACGGCCCTTTGGCCACTAGGCTTATGAGTTAAGGTTTCCGACACAGGGAGGTGCTGCTTGGCCAATATATGTAAGTTATGGGTGGAGATTTGTCGGGAATAATGACTTTAGAGGGGCGTCAATGCGACTGAAGGGAGCATGGTACTCGTGTGGGCAAAGTTTAGCTTGGACGAGACGTCAACTTCGTGTTTGGGACACCACCCTGATACTGGTAGAGAATACCTACCTCAATTATCTATCGCGCTTAGCCTTTCGCCTCACACCTATCCCCATGGTAACCTTAGGTCGATATATGCTTTCCTTTCCTCTGTTCTTGTACTAGCAACCCCGAAATTATAGGCATTGCAGCTACCACAGTACCTTTAAACAGTGATACTGCACCTTAAGAGTTCCATCTAATCGTATCACTATGTCTTATATGCCTTCTCCCGTTGATTTTCGGTAATCTCCGGGAGCAGGCATAAGTTTGGACCTGTGCCTGCCAGGTGAGTTAATGCGCCCACGGGAAATCCCACGTGGGAAAATGGTGTTTCATATGTGATCAGCGTTATTGGAAACCTTAAACTTTCAATGAACCTCATCCTTGCGACAGTTCAGATCCGTCGCAAATTATGCTTGAGATGCTGGTGAGATAGTTTGTGCCATCGATACTAATTTCCCCGCAGCCCCAGGATTGACACACCTCTCTGCTAGTCTGGAATACTCTGTTTGAAAAGCCAGAGCGAAAGTGGGAGTCCTTATTTCGCCCGATGCTATTATCAAAATTTGGGCTTTACTGAGTAGACTATTGTGGAATCCGTACCGCTTCAAGTTAGTGAAGTACAGGGCATCAGTTTTTTGGAATTTGCGTCAGACTTGGAAGTGAGGTTCGGCTAGGCAGCCCTTCTTGTGTCTTTGTGTCTTTTAAGGAAGAGGAAGAATTATGGGGAAACTTTTCCTAGGGATCTTGTTTTGCAAATTCAGAAGATCACGTAAATTCCATCCCACCTCTTCTTGGGCTAGCTGTAGTTATCAACCATGGAGAGAAAGACCACGAGTATTCTAAAGTCACTAGGGCCTTAGAAGAGTATGGGAACTTTAACGAGGCATGCGCACTCGCTTAAAGAATAGTTGCTGCGAAACTGAGGTCCAGCTACCGGTAGTGATGTCACTCTCTCGCCTGATAAACGCCATGCTCTCAGCCTCGGTATCATGCCTGTCGGCAAAGTTAACTATCTCAAACTGCCCAAGGAGTAGCTCCTGTCTCCCCTGGCGCCTGTTCCGTTGGGGTTACAAATTTCTGTGATAGGGAATGTCTTGGGGGGAATAACTGACAGCGGATTTTTATCCCCCATGTCAGAACAAGCTTTACGCAATAGGATCAGATGCTAGATCACCGCGCGCAAATTGGCAAATCTAGTTAGGCCGACCAAAAGTAGAATCATCTATTATACAAGCAATATACGTACTGTATCGAGGGGCGCCAGATGAGTCCGGGCACCCAGGGTCGCAACCAAGTATCATTCCTCTATTTCCTGCGATTGCAACACACCCAAAGTCGTAACCAAAAATGAGCACTGCTCAGAGCTACTAGATTCAGACCATTTCCACAATATGGCTATCATTAGTGCTTAAGGATGGTATAAAAGATCTTAGGTGTATTCTGCTATTGAAGTTACCGGAACTATTATTACAAAGTTTCGTTGACGCACACTCCATTGCCGGCAATTGCAACGCAACGTGTTAGAGTTTATTTGATGTCTCTCGTTACCAGTACTGCACCATTATGGTACGATAAAACTCGCAGTAATGTATCGGTGGCAGCCCGTACCAAACACCGTAGCCATTTTTGGATTTCCATACAGGGGCAAAGCTGCGCCCTACTGATTAACCGCCACAAGCTAGGCTTCTCTCCACTTGGCATCATACGCCTACGGCAGTTCCGACCATCCCATATTTCGTCGGGGGTACCAAGAAGAAAATGCCGGGACCTGGGAAGTATTTTTCCTTAATCGGAAACAGATTAATGGTATTTGGCGAGTAGTCTTCCTTAACTGGAAATACCTTCCTTGGCATTTCAAATTGAGACATATTCCAGCGATTTCTTGAGCACCAACGGACTAAGGGGTAGTCTGTTCTGCGCAACCTATTTAACCTACCTTCTTCTCTACCTTCCCGAGCCCAAATCACATACATAGCCTAGCTTGCCTTGGCCGGAAAAAGGACAGACTGTCACACAAGGGCAATGAAATAGAGGACGGGTCCACAGAGCTACAATGGAAATGCCAAACATCTCTAGGTTCATCTCACCTTGCCAAACCAAGGAGTTTTTTTTTCTGGCAAAAGCACACCACTAACGTAACTGGCGATAGTGCTCTCAGAAAAACAGTGGTAGAGATACAAGCCGCGGATCTAGGGAAGGTTTACGTGCATAGAGCACTGCTCAATAGAGAGGTTGCAGCTTTCGAAGAATGTGGATGGTCTTGCTTCCCTAGCTCTACGGTTGCGAGTTTTGTCGAATACCTTTACCAGGGTGACTACACTTCTCCGCCAGTAGTGACCACCGACTCAGATGCCTCTGGGAGCACTCGCGCTCCTCCTCCGGTGTTGAGCCGGGAAACTTATGGCCCACGGGTAAAGAGGGGTGAGGAACTCCTACCACGCTACAGCGGATCGGTTAATGCTAATGCACTTGCTGGCTAAGCCCGGTCATCGAATTCTGTCACCCCCCCAGCTGCCGGGCCTTTGGGCTATGAAAAGGCTTTCCTCACCCATGCTGGGCTATTCATACTCGCACGACGCGGCAAGGTGCTGCCTCTCGCAAGCATGTGCCTCACAAGGCTCAAGGAGGCAATGAAAGAGGCACGAGACACAGCTAAGGAATCCGTATTCGTGGAGAATATGCGCACATTGATTCGATTCTCGTACGATCCTTGTTGTAATGGTAGCGATGGTGTATGGGAGGAATTGCAGAAGACGGTGTGCGGATTTTTGGTGTCGCAGAGAGGGTGGCTTCTTGAGGCGCCGGGATCAGATCTGATCTGTGAGGAAGAACAATTTGCCAAAGACCTTTTGGCCGAAGCCATTAATCTTCTTATAGACACGGATAAGCTTCGTGTGGCGGCCGAGAAGAACAGTTCTGAAGCAATAAGACTGGCGGCCGCGATCCCCGGGAACAGGCCAGGAAGGAAGAAAAAAAGGCAAGCCCTGACAATTTCTATTTTAGTGAAAAAGTATGAAGAGCTCAACGCTTATCGTATTGTGCTTTAGTTCCAACTAGTCTTCTAGGATACAGGAAAAAGCTCCATATACAATCCCCACCCCCCAGCAATTCCTCCTGCTACCATTCTATATGGGTGGAAAATTTTCGACCTCCCGTATGATGCCAGCTCACCGTGTGTCCGACCACTCTATCGGACAACAAGAGCAGCACGTTTGTGTTTTAAAGGAGAGGGGGTAGGCGGAGGAAATTCTTTGAGGATACAGAGGAGGGCAATCGCTCACCTAATTCCTCTGTTATATTTCTTTTTTTTCTTGTACTTTGATTGCATCAGCCTTTAGTATTTAAACCATTTCTCAACCCTTTCAAGTGCTTTATCTTACTAGTAGTATCGCACTGCCAGTATAGCGGCTCGCTTTGTGTTGAACCCTCCCTCCCAGGATCTTGGCTCTTTAGCATAGTATCGAGGGGTACTAAATAAACTCCTAGCGGAAGGCCTACATCAAATCTCAAGCTAATCACAACTATCATACTTGGGATGTTTATGCTAGGGTTAGCAAAGCTACAACTTAAAACTCCCTTAACGCTTCTATCTACCAGAGGATGCCTAGATGCTATTCGCACCGGACTCCTACAATAAAATATCTCACAATTCTGTTATCGTATAGTATTATACCTCTTCACTTACTAGACGACGCTCAATGATTTAGCCCCACCCTTACCACTACATGTAGATGCTAGCCCTGGGAACATCCGAACCCGCTGATATCACGGTCTATAAAGCCCCAAACTGCCACGGGGCTCCAGCATTGGTCCGTCCTCCAGAAAAGTATAACCTCCTAAAAAACTCTTCTAACAGGAGCAAGAAGTGTTTAACATAAGGGTCCTAGCAAATTTTTTCTCTTAATAATATTATAATGTATATTGACTAAATTAGTCCTCACAATTGTAACCATGCTTCGAGATATATCGTTATTTCGCTGATCTTATTAGCCATCCCTCTTGATTAGTTCTCCTAAACGCCGACCCTTGACTAGTAGAGCCCTATAGCATATCCCTCCGGGTGTCAATGGCAGATTTTTGGCTTGGCTTGGCTTCTTCACCGACAGTTACAGTATCATACTCAGGGTCCTTTCTCCATCGACAGCTCTGGTATGAACCCAAATTAAATACCTTTTTTCCTAGATATAGGCAAAGAAGAAATCCTTGAGGCTCCTCGCCTTGATTTAGCATACTTGTCGACAAAGTCGACTGCCACAGACCATCCAAGGTTGGCTCTCGTCTCCCCTGGTGCTTATTTCGTTGGGGTTATTAATTTCTTTGGCAGGGAATATCCAGAGAGAGGACAAATGAGAGCGGGCTTTTATCGCCAAGAAAGAAGAATCCTCACAGAATGTAATACCCTAAGAACCGGAATAATTGAACCCCGCCTTAGAACGTTGGAGTTGCCTTTACTGGTAAAGTCTGGCTCAATTTTTTTTTTGTCTTAAGCTCGGGTTGGTCATTTTTCGTAGTACAGTACTCTCGCCCTCCTATCCAAGAGAGGGAATTTCGGATATCTTAGTACAAGGTTCAATTATCCCAGTTCCCACAGTACTCGAGTACTTGTAGGACGCTAGATCATCTCGCGTAAATTAGTTACGACCACCAAGAGTAAAATCTGCCACAAGGAACGTACAGTACCTACCGTACTGCACCGGTACCTGTACCAATACAACACAACGC
>QOVD01000133.1:60865-76595 GCA_003521225.1 Tuber microsphaerosporum | reverse complement strand
ATTTCCTATCTCACTCCTCTCTTGTTGTCTAGCTTAAACTATATTATATGGCTTTGGAAAATTGGTATTATACTAAATTCTTTAATAGAGTAACAATATCTTCCAAAAGAGCTGCAATCAAATACCACAGCAGTTCTCCCATCACATATTAGACCTATAAGATCTAAATATTTCCTTAAACTAAAATGTTTGCAGTGATTTTCAATTTTCTTAGCCACTATTCTAACTAAGATGCTATTTGAACCAGTTTGAAATAAAGTGAGTATAGAAGAGGCATTATTTTTTATTAATAAATAAAAACTCCAGATTCTGATTCTCCATATTTGAAAGTACTTTCTACCAAATTTCTAAAGTGGGATCACTATTATTTATATCAATAATCAAATATACATTTTGGTTCTCCAGTGGTTGCCATAGAGAGCCACATCCAGGTGAAGATCCGCATCACAGGGAAAGACGTTATATAATTCCAGATGGCCCTAGGACCAACCGGCACCACATCCACCTCATCACCCACCACCCTCTCCGCCCCTCTACCATTCCACAACCTCAGAACTACCGGCGCCACCACTGTGTGGATACTTGCGCGCTTTGCAAAGTAACTTATCCGGGAATCTTGGCACCTTAGGCTTTGGCAGTGCCAAGATTTCCTGGCACTTCAGCAATGCCCAAAGGCGATAGGTCGCCAAGAGTACTAAATTAGTATAGTTTTTAATAAGGGAACAACAAAGACTGGCCGACGAACAGGAGGACATAGCAGGCAAAACAGGTGAGTTCACTAAAGCGGGGCAGTAGCAAAAAACTAATACCCGTTGCCAATCCCTGTTTGCCACTGGCCTGTTTTTATCGTTCATAGTTTGAAGCTTGTACCCGCCCCAGGCAAGGTACAGTACCCTGAGGTGGGGGTAAACGCCACGTTGAGGTATGCGCCACGTTGAGGAAAGGCGAAATATACCTGAACTACCCCCACCGGTATTTTAGATCCCCTCTAAATGTCGAGCACTTCTTGGCCGGGACAAGCATCGCCCTCCACCGCCCTCTATATCAAATCTCGTTAGAAGGCCAAAATCAAGTGTGGCTCAACACGCGAGCCTGTTTGAGTGGAGAGCAGTCTTTTTAAGGGCTAGGTTTTCGTAAAGGTTGGCTATGGGCTTCGCTTTGTGAAGGCTTTGCCACTTATTTAAAGGAGTTGCCGTAGCTGCAGAGAAGAGTTACTTTATAAAAAATTTTAAGCTGCATTTTATTTTGACCTCCTAGCGGCGCTATGGTCAGTGTAACACGACCAACTGTCAGCTAACTCATGAGATGCAAGTTTGCCCTTGAAAATTCTCAAGAGTCGAGACATCGGAGTATAAAACCTTTTTATTGGGTTTCCAATGAAAGGATCAAATGTAGAAGACAGAGCAATATTATGCTTTTGCGCAAGATAAAGTCATTACATAAATTCAATCGATAAGCCGTTTATACACCTAGCCAACATCTATTTATCTACAACTATAATCCCTCGGCATAGAAATATCACTCCACACCAGAATCCAGACAACTTGCCGCAAATATAGGTCGTGTAATCCCAACTAATATCCCCCAAAGATTTTGTGACCCAACGAATTCTTTTAGGTCTCGGAAGTCCAAATTGTCACACCACTTGATGGTTCAGTCCTTCCTGATGCGCGATCTATTTTCCCAGCTTCCTATATACCCCCAACTTCCATCGCCGGTAACGGTTCTTTACTCTGATTCGCATTCGGCTACTGTGGGCTCAGTTTTTTTGGGGATTGGCGTTCCGTCCTTGATTTGGACCACGCTCGTGTTAGGGTTGTAGCCAACATCAAGATTCTGGCTAGACTTCCGGCCAGCAATGGGAGTTCGCCTGGCATCCGGGTCCTGCCCTGTGTTATGATTCCGGATAGTGCGTGGTGTTGGAAATTGCCTAGTTGAGCTGCTCACCATTATCGGAAACGGACATGAATCACAACTAGCATCTAGTTTGAACTATCGGTCAACAACCCTACGAAATCTACTCATCCGCTGTCGCATCATCTCGTCTTTTAAACCGCTATATCCTTCTGCGTCTCACCATCACCCAGCCTGAGACGACCATCACCCAAGATGTCGCACTACCAATTAGCCCCAGACACTTTTGGGCTCCTTGTGTCGCACTATCTTGAGAGATGAAACTGCGAGAAGTTTTTCATCCCACACCACCACACACCGCTCTGTTGATCAGAGTCGGCAACAAGCTCTTGTAGGTTTATCGGCTGGAAGGGTATGGAAGGAAGGCAGTGGGAGAGATTCTTAGATAAAAGGAGGAATATCCTCCACTTATGTTTTCATTGTAACTATCACTTTGTCTCTGTCTGTTTTTCGTCTTCTGCTCCATTCACTGTCACCAGTGTTTTCTGTCTTTGGTTCTTTACCACTCTCTTTTTATATTAGTTATATACAATCAATCGCTGTCAATCGCATCCGAACTTAGTATCCGCTGTGCTTAACCTTTGTTGCGAAAACTTGGCCTTACAAGTAATGGTGTGTTGAGGTGGGGGGAATAAATAGGGGACATACAAGTATCGGTAGAGGTAACGTGTGCTGAAAAAAACGTACTGACGCGGCCGAATTGAAGCCGGAGACCCCTACATAGTAGTGATCGCTCGTAAGAACTGGAATAAATGAGAATGACGCTAGGGTGTCCAGAATTTCCCCCTTTAGATCAAGGAGGAGTAACACACTAAAAAATATCCTTCAGCTCCGGCTGACACAACGGACCTTACTAGGAGCGGCACAACCAACGTCCTGGCGACATTCTCAATTATTCCAGTTTACGGTATGATACAAGAAGGGGAAAAGAGCTTTTTACACAACTGTTTTGCTACATAGCCTGGCAAAAATCCCTCCCATACATATAACCTGTATCTTGCCTCGGAAATTATTAATCCCATTGTAAGGCTGTACCCGAGAAAGCTTCTCAAGAAATATTTACCACTTTTGGAGATTCACAGCCTGAGGAAGGGTTTCCAAAGCCCTCACAAATGCCTATTTAGCTACCAGCTATTTTCTACAATATATAGAATCACATTACCTAACTTGGCACTTTGGAGACACCAATTCACTAGCTCAGTGATCACTACAATATGAGGGTGTCCGGCTTCAATTCGACAGCACGCCTAAGTTAGCCCCCGGAAAATGTCTCCACAACACTTTTTTTCATTGCATTTTCAATGGAAAGATTAGACGTAGACAAAAGAAAAATTCCCTTTTTACTGGTGAGAGCCATTGAATCGAATTGGCTGATAAGCCTTTAATACACTTGCCGATGTGCATTTATCCGCACCCCTTCTAACTCTAGTCACTCGGTATAGAAATATCACTTCCACAGCGGAAATCTAGAAAACTCGTTTTAGATATAAGCCATGCAATCCGGGCCAGCATTCGGGAGTTTCGTAATTCAGAGAATTATTTTTAGGGCCTCATGAGCCCAATTTGGCACTCCGAATACAAGGGTGGTGGCAGCGAAATTATTATCAACCATTCCAAAACCTAACCCTATATTTCATCCCACTTCACGATCCTGCCCTTTCTGATGCACGATCTATATCTCCCGTTTCCTCCACTCCCACCGCCGGTGTCGCTTCCTTAGTTTGGTCTGCATTTGGTTACTGATAGTTTGTGTTTCGCCCGAGATTGGTGTTTAGTTCCGCCCTATATTTCAATTTCCCCGATACCCGGGTCGAGCCATGGTTAGGGTTCTTGTCAGGGTTCGGGGTTCTAGCTATTGAGTTCTGTCCAAGATTACCTTTCGGTTCTGTCCGAAATTTAGGTTGCAGCGGGCATTAAGAGCCATCGAAGGTTTTGACTAGTTGAAGGGAGTGATAAGATGCATATCGGAATTGTGCATTACGATATTATCCCAGTGTAATAAACGCTTTACTTGTAGACGCTTTGCACCATACCAGTGCCGATAGCAGTAGAAGCAATCACGGCGAATTCCACCCCTTGACACCTAACCCTCAGGTACGTTAGATAAAACGATTACCCGGTCCTCAGTCAAGTCTGGTGTGTTTCCTCCTCTCCACCACCCCAAAACCCTCGTATCAACGTAATCATTCCTTGCTATCCCGGGAAAAATTTCCATTCTTTTCCGCCAGAACACGTCCTCCTCTCTTCCCAATCCCCAGTTAGAGCAGCGTTAACACACCAATATAGGCCATCCAACATGCCGCCTGTCGATCGCTCCTCATGGCGTAATACGTACATCTATGCTTCCGGCAACCGTGATACTATGCTTGGAGGCCTCTATGCCGCAGAAGGTATTACAAAGGCCAATCTCTATTCAATGCTGGAGGTTTTCTGTTGCTTTACCGATACTTTCGAACTGCACGGCGACCGTGAACAGTTGGTCGAGAGAGATGGGCAACCGCTCCAGCCGGGCAATTACTACGTGGCCACTAACGGTAGGTTTCTTCTATGATTCAATTTTTAGCCCCTACTCACTTGAAATAGGTTCCATCTCTGTCACTGACGATGTTCCGCTAACTTGTCCGACTTCTTCGCCATCCGAAGCCGATGTTCCATCATTCTGTGATGCTGTACGTGAGCGAGACCAGCAATGCATTATAACTGGCAGGCCAGCACGACTTGCTCGCTTTGGCAGCTGGATCGGTTTCGAAGCCGTTCATATATTTCCGTTGGCACACGAGCAGCACTGGAATGATTCCAAATGTGGTGATTGGATCACAATTCCCCCCGCCGATGAGTCTCAAGGAAGCATCAATTCTGTACAGAATGGGATTTTGCTCGCGAGCCATATTGTCGATCTTTTTGCTTTCTATGATCTGACAATTAATCCCGATGTGAGAATTAGCAGATCCCCAAGTCTTCGTAGCTAATAATCGCGTAGGATAACTACAAGATCGTGTGCTTCTCACCTGCTTCCCGTGCCTTGCACATCGCCGGTCGTCATCTTGATCAGAAGTTCCTTAGGAATCCGCTTCGGCCGGTTGATCAGCTTCTGCGCTGGCACTTTCGCCAGGCAGTGCTTACTAATATGAAGGGGACTGGAGAGCTTTGGTTTGAGACTGAGTTCCCGTCCGATGATGGTCGAGCATAGTCGAGGGGTACCCGTGATCGAGCACCCTTATAGTTGAGAAAAAAACTTGATCATGATCGGATCGTGCCTATCGCTAGAGAGGTGTGAGAACTTTAGGAACCTAGCTGCCCTTGGCCTTTTAAAAAGTATTCGGCTATCTCGGTATTATTATTTTCTTCCTGTAGCGCTAGGGTCTGATACTTTGTGAATGGCTAATTCCTGCGGGGGAGGAAGTGTGTCCATATGTTTTTGCCCAGGTTTATATGTGGATTGTAGGAGTAGTTAGTATTCTATAAAGTTATCTTAGATGAGGGCTGCCAGGAGGGGTTATTGGAGAAACATTTGAGAGATCTATCGAAGTCGGCCCAAGGTTCCGAATGGTCCGTGGTTGGACTAGTCTGGACTGCATAGTCCAGTCATAGTCAAGTCCGGTCTAAGGGTAGTAGTCAGACTGACCAAGCAGTCAATAGCAAAAAAACTGACTAGACCAGACCAGGTCAGACTGTGAAAATCGAGTGATATCCGATGATGCAATTTCGCTTAAAGGGAAGGAGCCAAGAACCAATATGGTATTCGCCCGAGCTAAGGTAATATTTATTGGAAGATCAAGCGAGAGTAGGATAATCTATCTCTATCATGTTGTTTGTTTTGACCAATGCTAGATGGCCCGGGCACTTGCAACACTATATTAGTGAAAGTTCAATATATTATATAGAGTATGTTAAGTAGATGTTAGAAGAAACAGGGGGCAATTGTGTTATTGGTAGAAGGCACGGGGAGAAGTCTTAATTATTTCTTTGCTTCATCTTTCAATGCTTCGCTTTGTTTCTACTCTTTTTTTTTGGTCAAAAAAAAATAACCGAACTTAGTTTTCTCCTATCCCTACCTGTTTCTTGTTAAACCATCCTCTAACGGTGATTAAGCAGACTATCTTGATTACAACTGCAACTCGAAGGAGTATGACTTATCACATGAAGTAAGATACTGTATGCTAGGGCAACGGCCACTTTGATTAAGCAGGGATCCTATTTTGGACTGGTCTCCGACCGGACCGGACTTGACTGGACCAAATATTTCGGTCAAGTCTAGTCTCCTCCTCGATTCTTGACTGACCAGTCAGTCTTCACTTCAGTACTTGACCGGTCGGACTATTCGGAACCCTGAGTCGGCCCTCCGGAGCCTCCCTCTCTGATTGAAGACCGCAACATCCGCATCGGTAGGGAGGAAGGCAACAGGCACGGAGATGGCAGCGGAGATAATTGATTGCTTTTATTTTTATTTTTCTTCTTTTCAATCTCTATGTTGTGTGGATCTAGGCGGATACTTTTTAATTGTGGACGTTTTTGATAGAAGGTGAACACCGGTGTTCCTTACCGTCCGGGAGGATCCCCCAGAGACCTGAACTGCACAGGACGACTATCGGTAGTCTGTCCAGAGCGGTCAAAGGGTTGGACGGCAGGCCTACAGGGTGACATATGTGTATTTATGGTATGGGAGACAGCGGAGGGCGGTGGGGAACTACCGGGGATTGTATGGGACGGTGGGGGACTGTTGTAAAATATGTTCATTCGATGCTCAACCTCTGTTCTCCTACGAGAGCGGAGGTCTAACATACTACAAGATAGCAGTCACACTGCCGGAAAACTATGGCACTCATGAGGACGTCATCTCGGCATTCATATACCAAGAGTATATATGATGAGGTCAACTACTGGTAACCGGATCCAGAGAAGCCACCGTTTCCAACAGGGACGGCCGTGGAAGGCATGAGTGATGCCTCATGATGCTATTGTCCTCTAGCAAAAGTAACCGAACATTTGGCGCTGCTGGCAACGTTCTACCACATCGCATGCAACCCCCTCACTCCTGAATTCACCATACCTTTACCACGAATAAAGCAGATGGGTGACACACAAGGCATTAATTAGGATTATATATTTATTTTATTTTTAAATATTGTTTTGGTTGCGGTTTTGGTAGTCACTTGCTTTGTTTAATGTTGAGGAAGAAGTGCGAGTGGTTCCATTGTGATGCTTGGTTATTTATACTAAAGGAGAATATCAAGATCAGCTTAGGTGTATCATTTCTACTTGGGCTAGTATTGTATGGCAGTGAAATATCTAGTTTATATCTACTGTGCGAGAATGGTGATAAATAGGATATGATAGGACATGTTCCGAGTAAGTCAGATTCTTAGGATATTAGTATTGTCTTTACGGACCAATGTTAGCTGCCGGAAGGAGTTTAACCCGAGCATGTACCATTGGATATTGGAGCACTTCAGCGACCGTGTTGCTATTGAGGAGGAGGAGTGATAGGTGGATACGGGACCGGTTTTCCTGTGGTAATGGTTTTTGGATTTATGTTTGGGAAGAGGGATACGAGGCCGTTTTGCTAGCTGTGGTAATTTTTTGGGTATATGTTTGGGAGGAGGGATAAGAGGTCCGTCTGCCGGCGTGGGTTTATCGGGGCTACCACCCTCCCGCTGTGTAATATTCAGCGGATGGTTGAGGAGGAGGGTTGCCTTTGTTGAAACCGATGGAGGGGTGGTTTATATTCGGAGATAGTCGTGTTCTGGCCGGACATTCGGGCCCCTGTGGTGGGGTGGTAGTTTCCAGATGTGCTATCTATTAGGCGGATTGGGCTAGCGTGCCCCAGCATTATACTACTATTAGGTGTTCATATAGTTAGATTAGTGGTGATTCCTATCAAATACAAATAGAATTATTGAACCACAGTTTAGAGGTCCGCTATGTCCTAGTGCTCTTCTTACCTTTCATACTAGATCTTACATTTCACAAGATTTTATACAGCAATAAAGAAGTTTCCCTCTACCTTTGTCAAAAAACATCCATTAATGCAATCTGGGATTTTGAGGTTCAATTGATTAAAAATGAGATAGGCTGGAGGAAGGATATGTTCTTGTTCATAAAGTTTCTTTCTTTTGATTTTCCTTTGTCTCATTGGTCTCGCCAAGCTTTGTTTTAGTTTTACTCTTTCCCGGAAATCCCATTCAATTAGCCTATATGAGCGTTGAAGTAATCTCTGTAATATAACACCCCCGATGCATTGGCGAAGTGACATATTCTTACGGGTCCATTTTCGTTCTTATAGCCCAGGCCATAGGATCATAGTCCCCCGCAGTCAGTCCGCACAACAAATATCAACGAATACGCAGCCGAAGCAGATATCTTTAAAATTCTCTGAATCTCTTTGCACTTTGCTCCCTCGCTCTAATACTTCTCACTCTGACTCAGCTTTACAGAGATTTCAGCACGCTTCACATTGCTTCTCAATGCTTTACCCGTGTTAGGTGAAGACTTAAAGGGACTACCGATATTTGGCTTGTTTACTATTGCTTTGGCCTCTCAGGCAGGACCGGTTGCGAACCGGTAGATCTCCTTGTAGTCGAATTTAGCTCAGTTGCACTGATACCACCCCTGTTCGTTACCCACCCAATTTCGTCATGCCCCCAGTACTTGTAGAATCTGTCTTAGGAGGGATAACCAGGCTGACCTACCGTGTGGATACTGTTTTTTTCTTTTTTTTCTTTTTTTACAAACTTGTAATTGTAACTATCTACGACTAGCTACAATACTTCTGGACTTTCTGCGCTCAATCCAAGCGTCTGCCCAAATATCGATTTCCAAGCTTCCACGAGTACCTAGCCAACATCCGGATCCAGCCAGCCTACTACTTCTATCCGATAGGTTTTCGGGGGACCCTCCCGGCTCAACTAGCTCCATCTGCGACCGAAAGGGCCACTTTCCACTAGTCAGCAACATCGCCCCCATTCACCTAAAAACTCCTCCCCTTACCCCTAAAGCCTTTTCCCTCGAGCTCCTCTCTCCCGCTTCCTCTTCCCATCGGAACAAAAGGAACCACACTTGCAATAGGCCTGGCACCCAAGTCCCAATAGGACCTCCGCATGCTCTTATATAATTCCAGATGGCCCTAGGACCAACCGGCACCACATCCACCTCATCACCCACCACCCTCTTCGCCCCTCTACCATTCCACAACCTTGGCCCCACTGGTTCCACCACCATGTAAATACTTGTGCACTTTGCAAAGTAACTTATCCAGGAATCTTGGCACCTTAGGCTTTGGCAATGCCAAGATATCCTGGCACTTCCGCAATGTTCAAAGGCGATAGGTCGCCAAGAGTACTATTATAGTACAGTTTTTAATAAGGGAACAACAAAGACCGGCCGATGAACAGGAGGACATGGTAGGCAAAACAAATGAATTCACTAAAGCTGGGCAGTAGCAAAAAAATACCCTTTGCCAATCCCTGTTCACCGCTAGCCGGTTTTTATCGTTCATAGTTTGGAGGCTGTACCCGTCCCAGGCGAGGTACCCGGAGGTGGGAGGGTAAACGCCATGTTGAGGTATGCGCCGCGTTGAGGTATGCGCCACGTTGAGGTAAACGCCACGTTGAGGAAAGGCGAAATATGCCTGAAATACCCCCACCGGTATCATAGCTCCCCTCTAAATGTCGAGTACTTCTTGCCCGGGATAAGCATCACTCTCCACCGCCCTCCATATCCAATCTCGTTAGAAGGTCAAAATCAAATGTGGCTCAACACGCGAGCCTGGTTGAGTAGTGAGTAGTCTTTTTAAGGGCTAGGTTTTCATAAAGGTTGGCTATGGGCTTCGGTTTGTGAAGGCATTTGCCACTGATTTAAAGGAGTTTTCGTAGTTGTAGAGCAGAGTTACATTATAAAAATTCTTAAGCAGCATTGTATTTTGACTTCCTAGCGGCGCTGTGGTTTGTGCGACACAACCAACCCTCAACTAACTCAGGAGATGCAAGTTTACTCCTTGAAAAAGTCCCAACAATGGAGGCACCGGAGTATAACACTTTTTTATTAGGTCCCCAATGAAAGGAACAAATGCAGAAAAACGAAATGAACAATATTATGTTTTTGCGAAAGATAAAGTCATTACATAAATTCAACCGATAAACCGTTTATACACTTAGCCAACATCAATTTATCTACAACCCTTCCAACTCTAATCGCTCGGCACAGAAATATTACTTTATACCAGAATCCAGAAAACTTGTTGTAAATATAGGTCACGTAATCCCAACCAATATCCCCCAAAAATCTCATCACCCAGCGACTTCTTTTAGGTGTCGGAAGTCCAAATTTTCATACCACTTGATGATCCGGCCCTTCCTGATGCGCGATCTATTTTCCCGGTTTCCCATATACCTTCAACTTCCATCGCCGGTAAAGGTTCTTTACTTTGATTGTCTTCCGGCTACTGTGGGCTCAGTTTTGTTGGAGATTGGCCTTCTGTCCTGAATTTAGACTACGCTCGTGTTAGGGTTTAAGCCAACATCAAGATTCTAGCTAGAGTTCCGGCCAGCAATGGGAGTTTGCCTGGCATCCGGGTCCTGCCCTGTGTTATTATTCCGGATAGTCCTTGGACTTATAAGTAGTGGTGCGTTGAGGGGGGGGATGGATAGGCGACATACAAGTACCGGTAGAGGTAACGTGTACTGTGGGAGACGTACTGACGCGGCCGAATTGAAGCCGGAGACCCCTACATCGTAGTGATCGTTCGTAAGAACTGGAATAATTGAGAATGACGCTAGGACGTCCAGAGTTTCCCCATTTGGATCAAGGAGGAGTAACACGATGAAAAATATCCTTCAGCTCCGGCTAACCCAACGGACCTTACTAGGAGCGGCACAACCAACGTCCTGGCGAAATTCTCAATTATTCCAGTCTACAGTATGTACGATACAAGAAAGGGAAAATAACTTTTACACAATTGTTTTGCTACATAGCCTGGCAAACATCCCTCCCGTACATATAACCGGTATCTTGCCCTCGAAATTGTTAATCCCATTGAATGGTATTACCCTAGGAAGCTTCTCAAGAAATATTTACCAATTTTAGCGATTCACAGCCCGAGGAAGACTTTCCAAAGCTCTCACAAATGCCTATTTAGCTACCAGCTATTTTCTACATGTATAGGATCACATTACCTGGCTTGGCGCTTTGGAGATACCGGTTTATCAGCCCAGAGATCACTACAATATGAGGGTGCCCGTCTTCAATTCGGCCGCATGCGTAAGTTAACCCCCAGGAAACGCCCCCACAACACCCCCCCTCATTGGATTCTCAATGAAAGGATTAGGGGCGGACAAAAGAAAAATTCCCTCTTTACTAGTAACAGCCATTGAATCGAATTGGCTGATAAGCCTTTAATACACTTGCCGATGTGTATGTATCCGTAGTCCTTCTAACTCTAGTCACTCCGTAGAGAAATATCGCCTCCGCAGCAGAAATCCAGAAAACTCGTTCTAGATATAAGCCATGTATTCCGGGCTAGCATTCGAAAGTTTCATAATCCAGAGAATTCTTTTTAGAGGCTCATAAGCCCAAATTTAACACTACGAATACAAGGGTGGTTGTAGGGAAATTATTTTCAACCGTTCCAAAACCTAACCCTATATTTCGTTCCACTTCACGATCCTGTCCTTCCTGATGCACGGTCTATATCTCCCGTTTCCTCCAATCCCGCCGCCGGTGTCGCTACCTTAGTCTAGTCTGTATTTGGTTACCGATAGCCCGTGTTCCGCCCGAGATTGGTCTTCAGTTCCGCCTCAGATCTCAATTCCCCCCCGATAGCCGGGTCGAGCCAGGGTTAGGGTTAATGTCAGGTTCCTGGTTCTAACCGTTGAGTTCTGTCCGGGATTGCCTTTCGGTTCTATCCGAGGTTTCAATTTCCTCCGATCTTAGGGTTGCAACGGGCATTAAGAGCCTAGCGAAACTTTTGGCTAGGGTTGGGATCCTTGTTAGGATTCCAGCCAGTATCAGGATTCCGGTTAGAATTATAGCTAGCTTTGGGATTTTGGTGAGGATTTCGGCCAGCATGACGGTTCCGGTCAAGATTGCAGCCAGCATCAGAGTTTCGCTTGCTGTTAGGATTTTGCAATGAATTGATTGTTGTGCCATCCCGGTTTCTGCCATCCCCGCTACTACAGATATTGTGCTCCGCCTTGTGCGCATTCTCTCGGGTGTAATCCGTGAGGCTATTTGGTCATGGGGCTGATTGGAGATTATTTCCTTGGTGGGAATCAAACGCTGGGAGATGGCTCGCTGGGGGTCTAGGATTCAGCATCCAGTTCCTGTTAGCAATATACTTCATATGTAGGTTGAGGTGGTATCTGGGGCGTTACTTTCAGGATATGTTGGTGGAATATCGCAGAGTTGTTTTTTCTCCACCATATTCGGGCTTTCGAAACAAGGGGCAAAGGAATAGTGTAGCGGCTGTTCAAATTTCTTGGGCCCCGTTTGGACTGTTGAGACCTCGGCGGAGACTGCATCTGTTAGTGTCATCACAGAAGTGTCGACTGTAGCCTCCGGAGTGGCAGGATCGCCACCCCCGCGCGATCCCGCATGCGCCCTTGGCGCAAAATCTCCCAAGAAGCACCCTGTGTTGCCCTCAGTGATTAGATTCCCCGCCCTCTTCTCTTCAGTCTGAAATGGGTACCGTCTCACCTCTATCGTCCCCACTACATCCATCGTAACTCTCCAGGCCAGCTAACCATGCATGTCTAAGTGCGTCAGCCGCAGTAGGGCGATCCGCAGGTTGTATTGCGAGCATAGACTTTAGCAAAGAAATTCCGACATCGTCTGTTGGGGGCGATAACCCTCTCAGCATCTCTTCAGGAAGCTGCAATTTCCCGAACAAGTAACGGGAGACGTGAAACTCTGAAACGAATAACTTTGTCCCTACAAGTAATTCATATATCACACATCCAAGTGACCAAATGTCAACGGAGTTCGTGTAGTCCGAGGTTTCGCTATTCGAGTCCAGCCCTAGAACCTCGGGAGCACCGTACACAGGAGTAGACACTTGGGTGTGAAAGGTTGTGGTAGCATGAGCCCGGATCCGCTTCGATACCCCGAAATCCCCCAGTTTGACCCACACGGGGGACATGGAAACTACAAAAATGTTCTATGCATTGATCAGTATTCTGTGATCGTCAAGCGAGGTGTTTGGTGGTAAAGGCCATACTGCAGGTTTTAAATCCCGATGAGCTATCCCTTGCTGATGCATTACTTTGAGGCCCTCAAGTATCTGCTTTGTGATATTCTGAACGGTATCCTGATGTAGTGGCGTACCAATATGCATGGCAAGGTCGCCCTCCTTAAGGTACTCCATTGCAATATACAGTGTCTCGGGTTTCTCGAACCATCCCAGGAATCTCACAAATAGTGGCGGATGCTAGGACAGCTGACTATCAGACCACAAGAATACCCTGCAGGGGTAGCAAGCTCGAGAAGAATTCCTCGGGGATGAGACCACAAACCTTTGCCAATATTGCCATCACAAGAAGCTCCCTAGAATAATCAAGCTCGCTGGATAGCCTCTTATCGATCACCTTTACTGCCCGATACCGCCCAGTAGTTTTCTCGATCTGCTTATGGACAACACCAAAGCCTCCCTTTCCGAGTTCCCCACAATTGCTCCAATCCTCGCTCATTTTCTCGTTCCTATCCTTCGCTTCTCCCACATAATTTGTATGTCTCACACTATCGGAATAGAATTCGGTTTCTAGTTTGTACCAAATTAGCAAATCGGATTGAGCCTTATCCATTTCTCGGGTTTGGGGCTCTTTGAATCTAGG
Source organism: Tuber microsphaerosporum (assembly GCA_003521225.1). Taxonomy (NCBI): domain Eukaryota; kingdom Fungi; phylum Ascomycota; class Pezizomycetes; order Pezizales; family Tuberaceae; genus Tuber; species Tuber microsphaerosporum. The sequence continues at coordinate 62,859 of QOVD01000133.1, read as the reverse complement.
ACTTGGAATCAGCCGAGAAAGTAGAAACGCGAGACCAGAATGGGAGCCGCTAGTAAGAATATAGGGGTAAATATTTCCCAATTAAGAGAGGAGAGGATTTCCCAACCCAGGCGAAAAGAGGCTAAGTCACCTTATCCCTTTAATGGTGAAAGGTGCTCCAGCAGCGCCAATATTTATATGGCTCCTGAACAAGAAGGATAACGATGGGATGTGCCGAGAAACAAGACGGACTTGACCAAAGCGAGAAACCAGGATATACTCTCCACCAATCGGTGTCTGCAACGACCAGTGTCTGCGTTGGCCAAAATCTGTCTGCACCCATCTCTGTCTGCGCTGACGGTGGTCTCTCTGTACCAATCACTGTCTGTACTGGCCATGGTCTCACTGTACGGATCACTGTCTCCGCCTACTGTGGTCTGTCTGCACCAATGAGTGCCCGCGGTTACCAGTATCGGCATCGGCAAGGTAAAGACAAATTGTAAACGGTAGGGGAAATTTGCACTTTGGTGCAGAGTCTTAGTGTTCCAGCGCTTCCTACTGGATCCTGACCCTGGTAAGGAAAGCCAAGACCAAACTTCGATTTGCAAAACCGACCATACCTGCAGGAGACGAGAAAACCTTTTAAATACCATGCGCTTGGCTGAAAAACCATCCGGATGCCATCGACGGGGAAATATACCATCAAACAAGTGAAACCTTTGCAAAAACAACTTATATTGCAATGAACAATAAAGTCTTTACCCACTTTAGCAATCTTTTTACCCCCAAACAATGCAAAAAAAATTGAGAAAAAAATTGAGAAAAAATAAAGAATTAATGGAACCCTGCTAGTATTTTTCTAAATTTTCCATCATAATTTTCTAGGAATTCTTGGCATAAAAAATCACTCAAAACACGGGACCCCTAGGTTAGAACAGACCAGGACGGAGAGGGCTCCTCTGAGGGTGGAGGGGAAAATGAAAGTATATGGCAATTGGCTGCATTGATTTACCCTTTTTCTACTTCACTTTCTTTTCTTCACTCCCGGGATTTTATGACAGCGGAAGAATGTGATGATTCTATCCGAAAGTTTCAACTTTCCGGTTCCAGATTCCTCGGCCGATGGTGTCCGAAAGGGTTGGCTAACCGCTAGACCGTGTGAGCCCTTAGCGAGGCGACACCCTCAGCGAGGCTTGGCAATATTTGGCAGTAGCAATTAACTGCGTTTAACTACAAGTACCAGGGGAGAAGTTTTCGTACATCCACCATCTCTCTTACAACCGAAATTTTTGAAACTAAACCTCCGGGTGACGTGTCACATTTTGACAATTTGGGTGGTGTGGTCCACTTTTAGCTTGCTCACGATGGCTTCAAGTGCGGGGTAGTGAGTGAAGTTCGGCGATTTTTGAGTGATATGAGACCTTACGAGGGAAGTATCGATACTCTGATACAGCGAGAGTGATAGTAGATGGCACCCATTGCAAGTGTCATAGATCATGGAGCTCAAGCCTTCCAGTGATGGAGAAAGAGATAATTTTGGAGGTTGGGGTCGACTGGGTCCTCGCTAACGAGTGGGGTGTACCCGGGCCCGTGAGAGAGATTAAAAGAGGCGGGGTTATGCGATGTCGCTGTGGGAGACTGAGGGAAGTACCTGCCTTCGGGATTGAAAACCTCATATGAACTCACAGGAGTATCGGGGAAAGTTTTTCGGGTTCGGCAGTCGGTATGCGTCTCGATCTTAGGTTTCGGAATTCGTCGATTTAATACGCCAAGAACAAGCCACCCCTTAAGGGGAAATAACGCCAACGATTTGGAACGGTAATTCCTTCGGTTGGTAAAAAGCGGGTTCCGAGTGAGGTTTCCGGTGACCCATAATGCAACAAGTTTTGGGCGTTTTTCGGGATTTAGGGTTATTTGGGATGGGGTATTGGATTAAAGGGCAGACACTAGTATTTAGTACAGAAAGCCCATAGACTTGTATGTAGTTTAGCGAGATTAATACAAGCGAAAAGTAC
>QOVD01000133.1:42781-60845 GCA_003521225.1 Tuber microsphaerosporum | reverse complement strand
AAACTTAGTGTGGGTCACCAGCAAAATAATCCCTGTCTTGTACGAGAATTTTTCCCCTGTGCCTTGTACAATAGCAGGCCAAGCCGTGCCGCGCCTCGCTGAGGGTGTCGCCTCGCTGAGGGCTCACACGGTGTGGCATGGGTTGGATAGTGGAATCCAAGGTAAAAAAAAAAGAGATTCTGCAGTCGCAACCTTACCGGATGATAACTATGGTATCGGTAAGGATTAGTAAAGCCACAAAAGACCATGAAGAAAATATTATGCTCGAGCATTGGCAATCAAAGCTCTTAATGGGCATTCAGATATGTGCTTGTACCATACGAGTACCCTCGTGCCTAATGAGTGTCCATACTCCCAGATATTGTCCGTTAACAAAATCACCCAAACACCAGGCGAGCCCGACAAAACATGGCTTCCAGACTACCCGGTACAACAAACCCACCCGGAAAAATCATTGCCATTCAACTGGTACTTCATAATTTCTTGTCCTTGTTGCTTGGTCCTTTTTTTGGTCATTCGAACCTTGGGAGTCCTGTTGTCATGGCCTGTCCGTTGATGTTCAGTTTATTTTGTTAAAAGCAATAGCAACGGAAATAAACACCTACTACTTGTCAGGATGGTTAAAGTAAATAGAAGAAGAAAAAAGTAAAAACCATAGACGTAAAGTAACTCGGCAATTAGTAATTTATAAAAGATAGACTTAATCCCACCTTAAGTACTATCATACAAGTGATTCCCCGCAACCCCAACCTTGACGATTTCCTTTGTTGCACCCTGTTCGCTAGTTTCGTCGTCCCCCCCCCCAAGTAGAGACTGTCTCAGGAGGGATAACATACTTGCGTGCTTTGCGAAGTACCTTATTCGGGAATCTTGGCACCTTAGGTTTCAGCAATACCATAGGCTGCCAATACTGCAGTATTTAATAGGGGAACGACAAAGACCGGCCGACGAACAGGAGGATTTGGCAGGCAAAAAAAGGGAATTCATTAAAGCAGGGTAGTACCAAAAAAAACAAAAAAATGCTTGTGGCCGAACCCTATTCTCCGCCCGCCGGTTTTTATCGTCCCCAAGTCGAAGGTTGTACCCAGGCAAGAGGTGAGGGGGGAGAGGTAAACGCCACGGTGAAGAAAGGCGAAATATCTTTGAAAGATCGGCTGAGATATCCCTGAAATACTCCCATCGGTGCCTCCCTTTTAAATGTCGGGGCACTTCTTGTTCGGGGCAAGCATCACCGTTCTCAACCCTACATATCCGGTCTCGTTGGGAGGCTAAAACAAAGCGTGGCCCAACACCCGAGGATGTTTGAGTAGAAACCATCGGTAGTCTTTAGGGGCAGGTCTTTCACAAAAGTTCGCCAGGGGGGTTCATTCTCAATGCATCTGCTAATTATTTAAAGGAGATACCGTAACTACAGAGAAGGGTTACTTTGCTAAAATTCTTATGCCACACTATATTCTGACCTCCTAGCGGTGCTATGGCCAGTATAAAAGAACCCACCCTCAACAAACGAACTCGTGAAATGCGGATTAACCCTTGAGAATTTCCCCAGAGATGAGACACAGGCGTATAGCACTTTTTTTTATGGGATTTCCAATGAAAATATCAATGGCGGACAAGAAATTTTTTTAACCATTTTACACAGGATAAGGTGATCGGATGAATTCGACCGATAAACTGCTAATACACCTAGCAGCCATCTAGTTATTCGCAGCCCTCCCGACCCCAATCCCTCGGCATAGAAATATAACTCCGCGCTGAAATCTAGAAAACTCATTCTAAACATAAGCTATACAATTCCAACCTATGTCCCAAATTTTCATCCCACCTGATGACCTAGTCCCTCTTGATGCCCAATCTATTTTCCCGGCTTCCTTTATACCTCCCAATTACATCGCTAGTAACGTTCCCTTACTCCGATTTGGTTTTGGCTATCGTACTGCGATTTGAGTTCTGTCCGAGGTTGGCGCTCCGTCCCTGACTCCGACCCCCTCTCGTGCAAGGGCTCGAGCCAACATTAGTATTCTAACTAGGATTCCGGCGAGCAATACGGGTTTGCCTAGTATTCGGATCCTGCCCTGTGTCAGGGTTCGGGGTGGTGCCCGGACTTCGCACCGAATTCATAGATACTAGGGCAATTGGGTTTCTGCCATCTCCCGTAGCGCGAGTGTTAGGGTTCGTGCTCCGAATTTTTGGAACCGTCTTACGCGAGCCCGTTCTGCGGGGTAGGATAGGTTCACCTATGGTGATTCTTGGTGTAGTTTCATCGGGGGTGGATGTGGGAACTTTTTGCATTTCCTGGGGCGTGTGGTCCATCGCTTCTATCTGTCTCCGGAGTGGATAGGAGATTATTTTCACCGTGAGGGTCTGGCGTCGGGGAATCGCTGGCACGTGGTCTAGGATTCGACATCCAACTCTCGTTAGCGACACATTTTACAAGAAGGTTAGGTTTGGTATTCGGGGTGCTACTTTGGGGGCATGTTTGTCGAAGATTGCGGATCTTTTTCTTTCCCGGTGCTTTAAGTCCCCTGGAATGAGTGGCCCGGGAGTTATGAGGCATCAATTCTGGATACCCGAGGCCCTGCCTGGACCACCGAGTTCCCAACAAAGGCTGCATCCGACGGTGTCGTCACACAAGCATCAGCCACCGCCGGGGTCGTTGGATCACCACCACATGGCGATCGCTCACTCGCCTCTAAAACCACATCAACCGGAATGCACCTGGTGTCGTCCGACGTAATCGTGTTTCTTCCGCTTCTTATTTTCTTCTGTTTGTCATGGGTAGCTAGCCCGATTTTGCGCTTCCCACTCGGAGCGGTCTCGCCCCGACTTTATGCTGTCTCATTTTAATCCCCTCCGCTACGTTCATTACCAGTCTTATGGTCTGCCAACCACCCACGGTGCAGTGCGCCCGCTGCGGTAGGGTGATCCTCGGGTTGTATTACGAGCATTGTCTTGAACAACGAAATTCCAAGATTGTCCGTTGGGGGTGATAACGCTTTTAGTTGATCTTCGGGAAAGGGCCTTTTTCCGAAGAAATAACGGATACTTGAGCCTCAGAGGCGAATAACTTTGCCCCTGCAAGTAATTCGTATATCACACATCCGAGTGACCAAATGTCAACAGAATTGGTGTAGTCCGATGTTTCGCTATTGGAGTCCAACCCTAGAACCTTGGGCGCACTTTACACTTGGGTGAACACCTGGGTGCGAAAGGTTGTAGCAGCCTGGACTAGGACTCGCTTCGATGCCCCGAAATCCCCCAGTTTTACCCAAACTGGAGACATAGATACTACAAAAATGTTCTATGTATTCGTCAGTATTGTGTGACGAGACATGGTCAAGCAAAGGTGTCTGGTGGTAAGGATCATACGACTGGCTTTAAATCTCGATGAGCTATCCCGTGTTGATGCATTACTTTAAGGCCCTCGAGTATCTGCTTTGAAATGTTCCGAACGGTTTCCTGTGGCAGCGGTGTACCGGTACGCTTGGAGAGATCGCCTTGATAAAAATATTCCATTGCGAGATACAGGGTCTCGGGCTTCTCGAACCATCCTAGGAATTCCACAAATAAAGGTGGATGCTAAAAGAATTGACCATTAGAGCCAAAGAATATCCCGTCGGAGTATGAAACTCGGATGGAACCCCTCGGGGGTGAGACCACAAACCTTCGCCAGTATTGCCATCACAAGAAGTTCCCTAGAATAATCAAGCCTAACAGGTAGCCTCTTATCAATCATCTTCACCGCGCGACAGTGGCCTATAGCTTTTCGGATCTGCTTATGGACGACATCGAAACCCCCCCTTCCAAGTTCCCCACAATTGCTCCACCCCTCTGCGACCTTCTCATTCCTATTTTTCGCTTTCTCCGCGCATCTTGTGTGTCTGACATAATCCTAGAAAAACTCGGTTCCGAGTTTATACCATACAACCAAATCGGATTGAGCCCTGTCCATGGCTCGGATTTGGGGCTCTTTGAACCTAGAATTCTAGATCAACCGGGAAGGTGGAATGCTGGACTTGAACGAAAGCGGCTGGTGACAAGATGGACGACAAGATTCGTGAATCAAGCAGAGAGTTGCCAATCACTATCTCTCTCACGGCCAAAAGCTCTTCCACGGCACTAGTATCTATACCGCACCAGTTTGCAGCCGTATCTGGAGCCCACGAGGGGAGGGGTGGGTTCAAGAAAATAATAAAAACCGACTGGGGTAAGGACTTAGCAACGAGGGGGGGCGCTAGGAGGACTTGGCATAAGGGTAGGAACCTTCTGGCCGGAAGAGTCAGGGATATATTTGGCTGGTTAGCCTTGGATAACTGCTCCAGAACTTCTTGCCGGGCCCTGTGGTGGAAAAATACCAGCCTCGAAAGACCGAATGTGAAGGAGGTGGAAGAAAGTAGGTGGCGGGGGGGTGGAAAAAAGTGCTTTGGAAATTTAGAAAAGAGAGAAAGAGAAAAAAAGTGGGTGGAAGAGGGTACAAGTAGGCCCCGGTAGGAAGGAAGGTGGAATAAAGGAAGGGAAGAGGGGGTGCACCAGTTTACCGTAAGTGCATACGTGGCCGGGAGCTGAAAAAATGGTAGTACAAAACACTGTCGGGGGGTGCTTGGCCTATCATATGAGGTAGTGATCTCTCCTTTACAAGTGTACACGAGAAATTAGTGAGCCAGTGTGGGGGCAGATGTGGGTGAGAACAACAGGGGCAGCAGAACCGAGATGAAAAGCTATTGCTTTTTTCGCCAATGTGAGAAAAGGGACGATAAGATTGGCTCTTCCCATGGTTACACCCACAAAATGCTGACCACTTGACACAGGTGACAAAAGAAAACGGGGCTCAACGAATGGGCCAACTCTACCGCCCCTCGCAGATCTCGGTTTTCCGAGGTGCTCCTAGCTAATCATTAGTTGGGCCCATGTCCGTTGACCCCTCCTAGGCCTCCTCTCCCATGTTCTCGCTATTATCTCCCTTACCCAGTTACCCACCGTTTAGAGTTAGATGATTGCACCCTCACCAAGCACCTCACAAAATCTTGCCGGCACTTGGCCCCACACTTCTTAATAATGAGGGCTTATGAATGGCACAGTGGTAGACGATAGAAAGAGAATCCACACGGAACTTAGACCCTTTGCTCGTACTCTTGAAATTCGCACTCTCTAACTAAAATACAAAACTCATGGTAGAGACAGGTGTATAAGTAAAACATAAGTAGCACAGCACATCTTGATCATTCCATCGATCACCACACCTATCTCTCTTTTTCCCTCCATGCCATTGTTCCTCCGTACACTCCCGTGATAAACAACGGAAAGACATATCGGTCCAATCTCTTTCCTAAGCTGTGAAACAATCTATCTCAATCTCCAAAATCATCTGCAAGCTTCTAAACAATCTTTCACACTCTCCCGCATATTCCAAAATCAACCACATCCATCTAACACATTACACCCCAACACAATACAGTAGTAAATTCTAGAAGAAACCACCATACCAGAATCATTCGCCCAAGAGTAAACCAGACAGCCGCGCTATGGTCAGTGTAACACAACTAACCTTCAACTAGCTCATGAGATGCAAATTTACTCCTTGAAAAAGTCTCAAGAGTCCCAGCACCGGAGTATAACACTTTTTTATTGGATTTCTAACGAAAAGATCAAATGCGGAAGAAGGAACAATATGATGTTTGTGCGCAAGATAAAGTCATTACATAAATTCAACCGATAAACCGGTTATACACCTAGCCAACCTCTATATATCTATAATACAATCCTTCCAACTCTAATCCCTCGGCATCGAAATATCACTCCATACCAGAATCCAGGAAACTTGCTACAAATATAGGTCATGTAATCCCAACCAATATCCCGCCAAAATCTCATAACCCAACGGGTTCGGTTAGGTGTCGCAAGTCCAAGTTTTCATACCACTTGATGATCGAGTCCTTCCTGATGCGCGATCTATTTTCCCGGTTTCCTATATACCCCCCACTTCCATCGCCGCTAACGGTTTTTTATTCTGATTCGGTTTCGGCTACTACGGGTTGAGTTCTGTTCGAGATTGGAGTTCCGCCCCTGATTTCGACGCCGCTGATGTTAGGGTTCAAGCCAACATCAAGATTCTAGCTAGGGTTCTGGCCAGCAATGGGAGTTTGCCTGGCATCCGGGTCTTGCCCTGTGTTATGACTCCGGATAGTGCTTGGACTTCGCACAGAATCCGTGGTTGGCGCATCCTGGTTTCTGTCATCTCCGGTACCGCGAGTGTTATGCTTCGTCCTCCGAATTTTTGGAACCGTCTTACGCGAGCCTGTTCTGCGGGGTAGGGTAGGTTCACCGATGATAATTCTTGACGCGATCCCATCGGGGACGGAGCGAGAGATTTTTTGCGTTTTCTTTGGCGTGTGCTCCACCGCTCCCATTTGTCTCGGGGGTGGATGGGAGACTATTTCCACCATAAAGGTCTGGCGTTGGGGAATCGCTTGCAGATGGTCTAGGATTCGGCATTTAACTCCGGTTAGCATACATTTAATACGAGTGTTGGGTTTTGTATTTAGGGTACTACTTTCGGGGAGTGTTTGTAGAGTATTGCCGATCTTTTTCTTTCCTAGTGCTTTAAGTCTTATGGAATGAGTGACTTGGGAATTATGGCCGATGGATTCTGGCTTCCAGGGCCCTGTCTGGACTACCGAGCTCCCAACAGAGGCTGCATCCGATGGTGTCGTCACACAAGTGTTAGCCACAGCTTTCGGTGCTGTTAGATCACCACCAGATTGCGATCCCGCATTTGCCACTGAAGCCACATCAACCGGAATGCATCTAGTGTCATCACGGGTATTCAGGTTTCCTTCGCTTCTCTTTTTCTTCTGTCTGTCATGAGTAGCCAGCCCGGTTTTGCGCTTCCTACTCAGGTTGCTCTGGCCCCGAACTTGTGTTGTCTCGTCTTGGCCACTCCCGCTATCTTTATTGCCAGTCTTAAGACCCGCCAACCACCCATGACTTAGTGCGGCCGCTGCGGTAGGGCGATCCTCAGGTTGTATTAAGAGCATGGACTTCAGTAACGAAATTCCGAGATTGTCTGTTGGCGGCGATAATCCTTTCAGTTTATCTTCGGGAAAGGGCCTTTTCCCGAAGAAGTAACGGGATACTTGAGCCTCCGAGACGAAGAACTGTATCCCTACAAGTAACTCATATATCACACATCCGAGTGACCAAATGTCAACAGAATTGGTGTAGTCCGATGTTTCGCTATTCGAGTCCAGCCCCAGAACCTCGGGCGCACTGTACACTTGGGTGAACACCTGGGTGTGATAGGTTGTGGTAGCTTGAGCCCGGATCCGTTTCGACACTCCGAAATCCCCCAGTTTTACCCACACTGGGGACATAGATACGACAAAAATGTTCTTTGTATTGGTCAGTATTTTGCGACGCGACATGGTCAAGGGAGCTTTCGGTAAGGATCATACCGCAGGCTTTAGGTCTCGATGTGCTATCCCCTGTTGATGCATTACTTTGAGGCCCTCAAGTATCTGCTTCGTGACATTCTGAACGGTTTCTTGTGGCAGCGGCATACCGGTATGCTTGGAGAGATCGCCTTCGTTAAAATATTCCATCGCAATATACAGAGTCTCGGGCTCCTCGAACCATCCCAGGAACTCCACAAATAACGGTGGATGCTAAAACAACTGACCATTAGACCACAAGAATATCCAGTAGGGGTAGCAAGCTCGGGTAGAATCCTTCGGGCGTAAGACCACAAACCTTTGCCAATATTGCCATCACGAGAAGCTCCCTAGAATAATCCAGTTTGGCATGTAACCTCTTATCAATCGTCTTTACTGCGCGATAGTGGCCCGTAGATTTCTGGATCTGCTTGTGGACGACACCGAAACCCCCCCTTCCAAGTTCCCCACAATTGGTCCAATCCTCCTTAACTTTTTCATTCCTATTTTTCGCTTTCTCCACATATCTTGTGTGTCTGACATGCTCCTGAAAGAACTCCGCTTCGAGTTTATACCACAAAACCAAATCGGATTGACCCTTTTCCATGACTCGGATTCGGGGGAGTTTGAACCTTGAACTCTAAATCAGCTGGGAAAGGGGAAAGGCAGGACAAGAATGATAGCGGCTGGTGACAAGATGGGTGTGAGGATTTGTCAATCGAGCGGGGGGTTATGAATTGACTTCTCTGCCCCATGGTCAAAAGATCTTCCACAGCGCCAATATTTATACAGCGTTAGTTTAACGTAGTGCTTGGAGGGGTAGGTCCAGGGTCACAAAAAAACTTATGGGGGGATAAGGACTTGGCAGCGAAGGACACTCTGAAGACTTCAAGTTGGCAGCAGAAAATACTAGCCTGGAGAGTCAGAATGGGAAACGGAAGGAAGCTTGCGGGTTGGGAAGAGGAGAAGTGAACCAGAGCGGGAGCAACGTGGATGGGTCACAGCAAGCCTAACTGGACGAGAGGCTGCTTTTGCCTTTTTATTTCCATGATCAGCACAGAAGGGGGTGTGGGTGGGAAACTTTCTGTATTTTTTATTTCCATCATCTGTGTAGGAGGAGTTATGGGTAGAAACCGTTTTTCTTTTTTATTTCCATGATCAGCACTCGGATATGGAAGTAAAAATCGAGTATGCTAAGGACCCTGTCATTGCGGAGAGGTATTGAGCTGGCCAGAATAACATAAAAGATGGGCACACTCAAGTATAGAAGAGCCCGGACTAAAATGTAGCAGACGTAACCTATTACATCATTGATGATATATGTATGAAGCAGTAGGCATACACTAGTTGAGATACAAATACCTTCACAATTGCTCCACCATAGTACCGTATTAAGGAATCAATTCAGTGTAGCTACTCTGAGTTTTAGCCTCCTAGTGCCCCCCCCTTTCTTCTGATTCCTAACCTGTGAGATTCCCGAGATTCTAGTCTTATATTTGTCAAGCTAGATTCTTACTTCCATATCCGGGTACAGAAGGAGGTGTGGTTGGCAAACTGATTTCATTTTTATTTCCATCACCGGTGCGGAAGGAGTTATGGATGTGAACTGTTTTTATTTTTTTATTTCCATGATCAGCAGAGAGGGAGATGTGGATGGGAATTTGTTTTTATTTCCCATTCCTATGATAGGTGTATTGTACTAGTACTTGCACTGGAGATAGAAGGAGGTGTGAGAAACTGTTTTTATTTTTTATTTCTACGAGTATCATCGGTCCGGAACGAGTTATGGATGGGAAACTGTCTTTCCTTTCCTTTCCATATCGGTGCAAGTAGGGATTCATAAAATACGTATTTTATGTTTTCTGACCGTATTTTACATGTATTGTAAATTACGAATAATACCAAACATACGAGCACGTGATTAGGTTAGGGCTAAGAGTGGATGGAAAAATAGAAAATGCGGAGTTAAAAGGTAAACAGGCAAGTACAACCAGCCATCAGGGAGCTGGAAGGCAGGCAAGAGAGAGTGAAAGGGAAATAAATTGGTAGAGGCTGATGAGCGAGCAAGCAATGCTGGGAGTTAGATTGTTTCTTTCTCATGTTTCACAATAAAATACGGTATGGTAGAATATAATACTGTATTTTACGGTAAAATACTGTAAGATACTGACCGGTAAACTTGCAACCAACAACCCTAGGTGCAAGAGGAGGAGTGGGTGGGTGGGCACCAATCCCAGCTGGATGGGAAATAATTGTTTTCTTTTTTTTTCTTCCTCTGACCGGTGTGGAAGCAGATGTGGGTGAGTCGGCATTAGCAGCCGCAGTGCTACACAAGATTGCTTTTTTCCCTTCCCCAAGAAACCGCCATGCGAAGATTGGCTCTTTCCATCGTCACAGGCACCAAATTTTGACAACTTAACATTTGTGATGACAAACGGGGGCTTAATGAAGGGACCAAACCATATCGCCGTTTGCCAAGACGCTCCCCTCAAGTTATCCACTGAAGCCTGTCTGATGCCCCCTCCCATACTACCTGTCTGGTTGAACTCGTCCATTGTAACAGTCTACCTCACCAAGTGCCCGGACAACATCTCGCCGACTCTACAATACACTCGAACACAGTAACAAATCCCAACCGTTACCATGCCTCCAGAACAACTTGCCAAAACCCCATGAATCAGGGAGAGCAGACCAGGCATAGTTCTTAATTTTATAACTTTCTCTAGAGTTAAAACGTACTTATAGATGGCCTCTCTAAGGATTCGTGGGCAAGCCTCCTTTTGGAAGGATACCTGGGCAGCCGGGACCAGCCGAGACCCTGTCTGCCCCCTTCTTCAGCGCAACGGGGGATTATTTTTCTCATGAATTATATTTTCTCTGCCTAATCTATCTCTAGGACTCTCGAAGAAGTCGGCAATAAGTATGCATAGACCTGGTTTATTTTTAAGCAAATGATAAGATTTTTAAACTGTTGTGGTTGTATTTTCTTACTGAGAAGTTGAAGTACCCGTAAACGCTTTTGCGATTCGCCGTCTCGGTTATGTCGCTGATTTCGGGATTCAGAGACAAAGTTTCTTGAATCTTGGGAGGATTGGTGCTTTCCTGACATCGTACCCGTCCCAGGCAAGAAGTATTCGAAAACAGGGATTAAATATATAATATTATATATATATATATGGTAAAACCCCTGCGATTGCCTGAGCGCCCATACAAACCTAGAACTCGTATTTTCGAATACTTCTTGCCTGGGACGAATAGCCTGAGTGCCCTAGCCCTGTTTGATCTCCGTATTTGCCAAGTAAACCTATCTTGGGTTAATTACGCGATTTATAGGGATGCCGGGACTACCGTAAAAACTCGTTAAATCCGCTAGCGCTGATCGTGACTCGACATTTCGCAATCCAAAACAAAACACCTAGAAAAGGGATAGTGTTTTCCTGACGCAGTATAGCTCGGGCCAGCTAAAACTGGTAGATCTCATTAACAGGTATTCGCAACTCGGTTAACCTACTTTGCGAAGCCTATTCTAGTTTAGTATAATGATCCTGGTTGCGCAGATCCCCGATCCCGCTAGCGGATTTAACGAGTTTTTACGGTAATCTAGGCTGAAAGGGTGTAACTCACATTCCGGAGACTCTAAAAAATAGCTATCATTCTTGAGCCATCGGCTGATGGTCGGGAGTTGGTCAAGGCTGTGGATGGGAAACCGTTTTTCTTTTTTATTTCCATGATCAGCACAGAAGGGGGTGTGGGTGGGAAACTTTGTGTATTTTTTATTTCCATCACCTGTGTGGGAGGAGTTATGGATGGAAACTGTTTTTCTTTTTTATTTCCATGATCCGCACAGAAGGGGATGTGGGTGGGAAACTTTCTGTATTTTTTATTTCCATCACCTGTGTGGGAGGAGTTATGGGTGGAAACTGTTTTTCTTTTTTATTTCCGTGATCAGTACAGAAGCAGATGTGCGGCCCTCTATTTTTGTTTTTTTAAATGCAGGACCCTTGCCCCACCAATGCTTTTTTGTATCAGCAAAACGCCACTTCCCATTTGTTGGCAAGAAAATAATGCTCGCCATCTGACTGTAGGTCACGCAAAATCTGGCACGAGCAGCCCCATTATTTATTCCATAACTGAATCACCCGCTCGCACCCCACTCCGGAGACTTTAGAAATCGGTTGGTGATCTAAGGCTAGCGAGGATGCGCTCGAGTACTCGTAATTTCCTGACGTTTTTAAAAACGACTGCTATTGCATATGGGCAAAAAATTTCCCGGAGCCTCAAGATTTTGGTGTTATGCAATAGCAGTCGTTTTTAAAAACGTCAGGCAATTACGAGTATATCATACTACGGGATAGGTGCGACGTGCAGCCCGCTCGCCGTACTACTATAAGTTACAGTCTTTCATCAAGTCATGACGAATATCAGGAGGTGACGAACAGGGATTAGAAGCAGGTATTTTTTTGTTGCTCCACTTTGACGAATTCGATTTTTTATTGCCAAATACCCCTGTTCGTCACCTCTTGATAAGTTATTCGTTATGACCCGATGAAAGACTGTAGCGACGTACGTGTATGCCGGATCGGTAGTGCCTTATTTCAGCTCAATTGTCAGGGCTCTGTTATTCCGCCTAATAGGACTTATGGACCGTTGAATCTCTCTTCTCCTTGTCTTATAACTAGCGCGGCGGATGGATAAAATATTCATGTAGGTCAGATAAGGCAGACTACAGCCAGATGGTTTTTTTTAATCTTATCGGACCCACGTGACCGATATATCTATTGGCCGCGCCCGTATATCTCTTGTGTAGTCTAAAACCGTGCCCCCGGTACTTGCAGGGTTCCCGATCGGGTCGCTAATCCTGTTTTGGAAGCGTTGGAGTACGGTCTCGTTTTCAAGTATGGTGAAGGACCAACCCCGAAAACCAAGGGCCTATCATAGTTTGAGTTATGATACCAGCGTTGCTAAGTAGCCCCTTGAGGCCATGGGATGGGCAAGAGCCCTCTGTAGGGAGGCAAAAGGACAGTCATTTTTGGCTTAGCAATAGGCTGGCAGTTTTCCAAGAGTGGGATTACTACAGGTTAATACCTTGGTGAATATCCATTGACTTTTATGTCAAGGAAATTCAGCAATTCACTTCTTTGGAACCCCCCCCCGATCCACTCTGGAGTGTGACTATCTCAATGGCAACTTGAGATGCTCTCCTCACTCTATAGATTTGTAGAGAATTCACTCTATCATCCAATAGAGTCATAATTCTTATTAGGGCAGTAGCTGGCTACTCCCCTTCAAGTGTTGAAGTTGAGCATATTTTCTTGTCTAAGTACTTAGGCTACAGACATCTTTCACTATCCGGCCACCCTCTCTTCCCCTCTCTTTCCGTTAGTTAATAGACGTGATTATCATAAAACTCTCAATGCCCCCCTAAAGGCATACCCAAAAACAGCCTTCTAAAAATATTGTGCTGCTCAGTTGCTAATGGGTATTGGTATTGAGGAACAAGGAAGGATGTGAGAACTTTAGCAGCATGGCTGTAATGGCCGTTAAAAATTATTTGGCCATCCCGGCATTATCAGTACTTCCTTTCCTGCTGGCATCTCATACTTTTTGAATTGCTAAGTTTTTCACGGGAGGAAATGTGTCCACATGTTTTTGCTCACACCCTGGAGGGGACAGGCCGGCTATCTGTAACCTGTCCAGGGCGGTCAAACTGCAGGACGGCCGTCCTTGGGCTGGACGACAGGTCCTACATGGTGAGACATATGTACTCAGGGTAGGGGGGGGGCAGCAGGGAATGGTGGGGATTACCGGGGATTGTAGGGACGGCGGGGGAGGGCGAAGGACGACCAAGAAAGCACGAGTGATGTCTCATGATACAATAATGATTTGTTCGGAGGTGTATCATTTCCACTTAGGCTAGTACCCTACCAGAACGGAATCTCTAACTTATCTATACTATGCGAGAATGGCGATAAACAGGATATGACAAGACATGTTCCGGATAAGTCAGATTCTTAGGATACCAGTATTGTCTCTACTGACCAATGTTAGCTCCCGATCCTGTTTGCCTCATCAAGCTTTACTTAATTTTACTCTTTCCCTGAAACCCAAGTCAATTAGCCTATCCGGCATTGAAGCAATCTCTGTAATAAAACACCCCCGAAGCATTGGCCGAGTGACATATTCTAACAGGGCCATTTTAATTCTTAAAGCCCAAGCCATAGGATCACAGCCCCTCGTAGTCAGTCTGCACAACAAATATGAACAACTACACAGCTAAGGTAGATATCTTTAGAATTTTCTGAATCTCTTTGCACTTTGCTCCCTCTCTCTAATCCTTCTCACTCTGACTCAACTTTACAGAGATTTCTGCACGCTTCACATTACTTCTCAATTTTTTACTCCTGTTAGGTGAAGATCTAAAGCGACTAACTTACCGGTGTTTGGCTTGTCCTACTACTACTTTATTCTCTCGGCCAAGACCGGCTGCTAACAAGTAGGTCTCCTTGTAGTCGAATTTAGCTCAGTTGCACTGCTACCCCCTGTTCGTTACCCGCCTAATTTCGTCATGCCCCGCAGTGGAGTCTGTCTTAGGAGGGATAACCGGGTTCGCCCTACATCTGGATACTTGCACCCTTTGCTAAGTAACTTATGGGAATCTTGGTACCTGAGACGTTAGCAATGCCAAGATTTCACAATGTATTGTGAATGGTATCTTCGTGGCGAGTCAGATCGTAGGGCCGGGAGAAGATAGTGGGGCAAGGCTTGTTAGTAGTAGGGTTGATCCGAGTACAGTACACTTGTGAGGGCCGGGGCGATGAGATTTGATACTCGAAAGCGGAGTGGATTGTCTGTGGGCTTCACGTCTGTGCTTCGATATCTTAATGGTAGGGGACCTTTTTGTGCGGCCGGGAACCGTGCAAGTGTAAACGCCTCCGGTGTGAATTCGTTAAAGCAGGGTAGTAACAAAACGAACGCCTGTTAGCGATCCCTGTTCTCCACCAGCTGGTTTTTATCGCCCCCAAGTTGAAGGCTGTATTTTGACCTCTTGGCCGTGCTGTGGTCAGTAAATTACAAAGATCACTCACAACCAACTCGTGAAACGTAGGTTTGAGTTACCCATTGGAGATGTCCCAAGAGTTGAGACATCGGAGTATAGCGCTTTTTATTAGAATTTTAATGAAAATATTAACGGTAGACGAAAGAAAAATAGTTAAATTTTTGCCTAGGATAGAATCATTGCATGGATTCGACGGACACACTCGCTACCCGCAACCATCCCAGCCCCTCGGCACAGAAATATAACTCCACGTTGAAATCTAGAAAACTCGTTCCAAACATAAGCCACACAATCTCAACTAATATCCCAAAATCTCATAGCCCAGCGAGTTCTTTTGGGTGCCGTAAGCCCAAATTTTCATCCCACTCGACGACCTAGTCCTTCTGGATGCGCCATTTTCCCGGTTTCCTATATACCCCCCCACTTCCATCGCTGGTAATGTTTCCTTACTCTGATTTGTTTTCTGAGGCTGCGGCTTGAGTTCTATTCGAGCTCAGCGTTCCGTCCTTGATTTCGACCCTCTCCTGAGCCAACATTAGGATTCCGACTAGGGTTCCGGCTGGTGCCCGGACTTCGCATCGAATTCACGGTTAGGGCATTTTGGTTTCTGCCATCTCCCGTATCGCGATTGTTAGGCTTCGTGCCCTGGATTTTCGGAACCGTCTTACGCGAACCTGTTCTGCGGGGTGGGGTAGGTTCACCTATGGTAATTCTTGACGTAGTTTCATTAGGGGTGTAGGTGGGGAATTTTTGCGTTTTCTGGGGCGTGTGCTCCATCGCTTCTATCTGTCTTCGGGGTGGATGGGAGATTATTTCCACCGTAAAGGTTTGGTGTCTGGGAATCACTTGCACGTGGTCTAGGATGCCACATCCAACATTCATTAGCGACACATTTTACAAGAAGGTTAGGTTTGGTATTCGGGGTGCTACTTTGGGGGTATGTCTGTCGAAGATTGCGGATCTCTTTCTTTCCCGGTGCTTTAAGTCCCCCGGAATGAATGGCCTGGGAGTTATGAGGCATCAATTCTGGCTTCCGAGGCCCTGTCTGGACTACCGAGCTCTCAATAGGGGCTGTGTCCGATGTTGTCGTCAGACAAGTGTCAGCCACAGCCTCGGGGGTCGTAGGATCATCACCACATTGCAATCTCGCGTTCGCTTTTAAAGCCACATCAACCGGAATGCACCTGGTGTCGTCCGACGTAATTGGATTTCTTCCGCTTCTTCTTTTCTTCTGTTTGTCATGAGTAGCAAGCCCGATTTTGCGCTTCCTGCTGGGGGTGCTCCCGCCCCCACTTTGTACTGCCTCATCTTGATCACCTCTGCTATCTTCATGGTCAGTCTTAAGGCTCGTCAACCACCCATGGCTCAGTGCGCCCACTGCAGTAGGGCGATCTTCGGGTTGTATTAAGAGCATGGACTTCAGTAACGAAATCCCGAGATTATCCGTTGGGTGCAATAACTGTTTTAGTTTATCTTCGGGAAAGGGCCTTTTCCCGAAGAAGTAACGGGATACTTGAGCCTCAGAGGCGAATAACTTTGTCCCTGCAAGTAATTCGTATATCATACATCCGAGTGACCAAATGTCAACCGAATTGGTGTAGTCCGAGGTTTCGCTATTGGAGTCCAACCCTAGAACCTCGGGCGCACTGTACACTTGAGTTAACACCTGGGTATGAAAGGTTGTTGTAGCTTGGGCCAGGACTCGCTTCGATACCCCGAAATCCCCCAGTTTTACCCAAACTGGAGACATAGATACTACAAAAATGTTCTATGTATTCGTCAGCATTCTGCGACGTGACATGGTCAAGCAAGGTTTCTGGTGGCAAGGATCATACGGCAGGCTTTAGATCCCGATGAGCTATCCCTTGTTGATGCATTACTTTAAGACCCTCGAGTATCTGCTTTGAAATGTTCCGAACGGTTTCTTCTGGTAGCGGCGTACCGGTATGCCTGGAGAGATCGCCTTCGTTAAAATATTCCATCGCAATATACAGAGTCTCGGGCTCCTCGAACCATCCTAGGAACTCCACAAATAGCGGTGGATGCTAAAACAACTGATCATTAGACCACAAGAATATCTTGTAGGGTAGCAAGCTCGGGTAGAATCCATCGGGGGTGAGGCCACAAACCTTTGCCAATATTGCCATCACGAGAAGCTCCCTGGAATAATCAAACTTGGCAGGTAGCCTCTTATTAATTACCTTTACTGCGCGATAGTGGCCCGTAGCTTTCCGGATCTGCTTATGGACGATACCGAACCCCCCCCTTCCCAGTTCTCCACAATTTCTCCACTCCTCCGCGACCTTCTCATTCCTATTTTTCGCTTTCTCCACATATCTCGTGTGTCTGACATAATCCTGAAAGAATTCGGTTTCGAGTTTATACCATTCAATCAAATCGGATTGAGCATTATCCATTTCTCGGATCTGGGGCCTGTTAAGCTTAGCTAAGAAAGTGGAAATATAAGGCTAGAATTACCTCGCCTTGTGAGAGGATGGGAGTGAGAATTTGTGAATTGAGCGAACAGTCACGAATTTAGCGGAGGGAGTGCTAGGTTGCCGGAACTTATCTCTCTTGTGGAGGAGGGTTGAGGTGAATCGAGGGAAGGAAGGCGAGGAACGGAAGAGACACTGAGATGTCGTTCTAAGGTCAGGTGGACGCACACGGAGGAGGCCTCTGGTTTTGGCGGGCAAGCTGCCACTGCCTCTCGAGAATAAGTGAGGAAAAGGAAGGGAAGGAGGGTGGGTGGATTGGACGGGATGACGGGGGGGAGGGGTTAGGATAGCCGCGAAATATAGGAAATGGGAAGGAAGGTCAAAAGGTTATGCGTGGTTCAGATCCCGTTCGCAATCGAAATCCTGAGTGGTGATTCCTCACACACAGATAATCGGTTGCAGTGAATTAGCCTAGCCAAGGTTGTGGCGGAACCACAACCCACGATGGCTAGCTTGCTCGTAATCTTAAGGACTCTCAAGAGAGTGTCTGACAGCTCAACGCAACTATTCTATTTATACAAACCCCTATTCAATTAATAGATGCACAATGTCTACCAAAATGTACTCCAAAGTAGAAATTTGAATTCAACAAGCCATTCTAAAGCTTGAGGGAAAACTGAAGCCAAATTTAGCAGCTGTAGCTCAGGTATTTTGAGTCCCAGTTCATGCTGTGCGGGGTAGATTTGAGGGCTACCAATTGTGACAGATTTGGCCGAGAATAAGGTCAGAAGGCAGTGGAAGTGAATCTCAGAGCAAATGAGAATGGCAGTAAAAGAAAGGAATTAGAAAATAAAGCTTGCAAAGCTTTTCCTCTGTGGAATTGGGTGTTCGATAATAAATCTTCTATTATACTATGGTTCAATAACCGTCGTGTTGAGTTGTGGTGTTGCGTTGGGCTGTCGGGCACTCGTGCTCAAGGTTGTGAGCAAGCGAGCCATCGTGGGTTGTGGTTCCACCACAACCTTGTCAGGGTTAATTCACTGCAACCGATTGATTATCTTAGTGGGAGGAACCACTCAGGATTTCGATTGCGAACGGGATTTGAACCACGCATAACCTTTTGCCCTTCCTTCCGCTATCCTACC